>PVLC010004812.1:0-82383 GCA_004027655.1 Graphiurus murinus | reverse complement strand
CCAGGGGTTCTCAGTTTCTACCATCAGAGAGCTCGAAAAGCCCTCATTAAAAATACAGATGCCGGCCGGGCGTGGTGGCGCACGCTTGTAATCCCAGCATTCGGGAGGCTGAGACCGGAGGATCCGGGTTCGCGGCCAGCCTCAGCTACCTAGTGAGGCACTCCGCAACTTAGTGAGACTCGGTTTCAAAATAAAGAATTAAAAAATAGGGCTGGGGGTATAGCTCGGAGGTAGAATGCCCCTGAGTTCAAAGTTCAATCCCCGGTACCGCAAAAAAAAAAATACAGATGCTGAGCCAGGTGTGGTGGCACACGCTTATAATCCCAGTATTTGGGAGGCTGAGACAGGAGGATCTGGGTTCGAGGCCAGCCTCAGCTACTTAGTGAGGCACTCCACAACTTAGTGAGACCCTGTTTCAATATAAAGAATAAAAAATAGGGCTGGTGGGTATAGCTCAGAGGTAGAATGCCCCTGAGTTCAATTCCCAGTACCGCAAAAAAGAATACAGATGCTGCTGGGCATGGTGATGCATACTCACAATCCCAGTACTTAGGAAGCTGAGACAGGAGGATGACAGGCTCCAGGCCAGTGTGAGGTAACTAAGAAGACATTGTTTCAAAATAAAAAATAACATAGGGCTGGGGCTGTAGATTGAGGTCGAGCACTCCTGAATTCAATCCTCAGTACCACAAAAAAAGCTTTTTTAAATGTTAAAAATACAAATACTCTTGCACTGACCCTGCAAGATATGCAGAGATTCTGACCCTGGAGATATGGAGAGAGGCATAAATGTCTGCATTTTTAACAAGCCCATCAGAGGACATGGAAAGGCCACTAATCCAGTCCACACTTCCCCCTTGACAGCCCAAGATGAATCCAAAATTGACCCAGCAGATGACCAGGCAGGACCAAATCCAGGCCTTCACAGCCTGTGGTTTCTGCCTACTTTAGCAGAGTTGCAGGGTGTTCACGGATGCTTTTGAGACTACCCCAGGGAGGAGATTGACAATCCAGGGTGACCCGAATCACAGAGCTCAGTCCCTCCATTGCTTCATGTCATGTGTTGGCCATATTAGGTATTTTTTCCCAGTGCAAGAGCTGATGAGAGAAAAATATGCTGGAGAGGGGGTGGATATTGAAATTTTGGGCCCTGCTGTATCTTGCAGCAAATCAGTCCACAAAACCTTTCCACCAAATTCTCCTTTGCTTAAAAGTCTGCAAAGGGAAGACTCTACCCCTAGCTACTTCCTCAGAAGGACATGCAAAGCCCTCCCACCCCCGATCAGTTATCTGAGGTGCTCAGAGGATGCTCCTTTGGGCTCCCTTTGGGCTCCCATGGGCTCTATACTTCCTTTGCCCCTGACTCACACATCACACCTAAGTCCCGTCTGCTCCAAATGGTGCCCCTTCCTTCTGAGGCTACCAGAAAGCCACAAGTCAGACACTGCCCGACACTCACAGTGTGCCAGGCAAGGTATCAGGCCCCGGACAAGGCAGGTGTGGTGGGCAGGTGACACATTCCGAGCAGAAGAGCAAAGGAGAGCTGCGGTCACTTCCCACCCTTCCCAGAGGCAGCAGCTTTCTGGGTTTCTCTCTTGCTTCTCTCCCAGGATGACAGGACCAGCCTTCAGGCTCCTTCCCCCATTGCCCGGCTTCAGGTCTCCCTCCAGCCTGAGGCCTCCCGATGAGGATTCCACCTAACAAAGTATGCAGAGGGTAACTCTGGAAGCCCCAGAGCTACTGGGGATAGGACAGAGGTGGCTTTGCTCCTGACCTGGACTGGGCTGCAGGGTAGAAATCACCGGGTCCAGTTTTCCTCTCCTGCAGCCTCTTTGGGTCACACAGTCTTCTGTTGCATCTCTGCGCTGCCACCACCTGGCCAGAGAGAGTAGCGAGCAGGGGCCCAGGAGAGTGGAGTCCAAACACCACCCAGGCAGCCTGCAGCAGCTCTGCCCACAGCTCCTGAGGGACCCACGGAGCATCCGGAGCACAGTCTGCAGAGACACCACCATCGTGGACAGGTACCCAATGGGCCACATCGGCCCAAATGCCACTACCTCCCTCCCCGAAAATGTCCCTAGCAGAGGCACAGTTGTTTTCTCTCTCGTGTTCTCTTTCAGCCTTCCAGTTTATATTGTCCCTGGATTCTGTTTAGATGCTTAAATGCTTCCATATTTCTTTGTGTGTGCATGCCATGAGCATGTTTTGGGTCTGATTATCTACCGACGTGCGGTGTATGTTCTTTGCTTCCGTAGACAACTCTGAGTCTTCATAGTGCAGATCAGACTGAACGGAGCAGCACCATGCATGTAAGCTACGAAACGCTAGTGACATGTAATAGAGCCAGCTCTCACCCCCAGGCATTTGCCATTTGCTTGTCAGACCTGTTCTCTTTGAGGAAGGACTGAGCTAGACTTTATTTTCAAAAACTTGTTCTCCATCAGCAGGTGGTGCTGAACCAGGGCTCTGTGAATGGAAGTGTAGGGAGGGGGAGCCGAGTATCAGCTAGATCCAGTGGGAGATGCCTGCCTCAACCCCCGGAGTAACCCAGCCAAAGGGGGGCTGAGGGCTGGGCCACGGGCTGGGCATGTGATGGGCACAGGAAGACCCCAGGCAAGCTGCAGAAGTGGGTGTTGGTCAACAAGCCCCCAGACGCCTGCCCTGCTGATTCAGGGTCTGTGTGCTTGTAAATCAGCCCCTAAACCTGCTGGAGATGCTGGAGCCCTGCCGTCCCTGCCATCACCCAGCCTCTCCCCTGGATGTCACTGTTGTGCTGTGTGAAGGATGCTGAGGAGGAGGACTTCTGGGACAGAGAAGCCCTCCCCGGCAGCACTGTCCCTCAGGGCTGGAGGAGGCACCTGGTGCAGATGTTTGGGAGATTGGGGCTCAGTGTCCCAGCCCAGCAGTGCTGACCAATGATTGCATCTGTGGGTGACACCAAGGCTCTCTGCTCCTGCTGGTCCTGTGGCAGGACTGGTCCTCCAGTGCAAAGAAACTGGGGTGGCAAGAGAACCGGAGTCAGCAGAGCCCTCTCTCTCGTGGCTCTCAGGTCCTTGGAGAGAAGTGGGGAAAAGCTAAAGGGCCAACATGTGTATTGTTTATCAGCAGAGGCCTGAATCCAAATCCCAGCTTCACCATAAACAAGCCAAGCGAACACAGGGAAGTTGTTTCCTATCTCTAAGCCTCGATTTCATCATCACATTAAATGTGGATCCCTGGTAGCATTGTTGTAAGAATTTGATAAGGATACTGCATGCCAAGCTTAACATGTAAGGTGCAACTTTTTTTATGACAATGTATTTAGAAACACTACACAGAGAACCTTTCAAGTTCATAGCCTGGGAGAAAAATCTCATTTCTAACCCAATCATGAAAAGAAGCACAAACCCAGAGATTTGAACAATCAAGGGAGATTAGGCCTGGGCCTAATGGAACCAACGCCCTTTTCTCTTTAACTTGGCTTTGGGTTTCCCTAATTGCTGGCTACCTCTTCACAGACCCACATATGCACATGCTTTGATCCATGTGTTGGAAGGAAGCACCCAAACTTAGCCCTAAAGCACAGCAGGGATTTTTTTTCCTACCTCAGCATTGATGTATATGGAATAACTGAAGGCAGACTTAGAACGTATTAAAAGAAAAGCACACAGAAAGCATTCCAGGTGGAGTCTCTTAGCAGTGACCAGCGAGGGAGAAGCACAGACCTTCCAAAAAAAGTCAGGCTAGAATGTGTCAGCCTCTCCCTCGCCCTCAGAGCGGACTCCAACCTAGAAATCTATCAGCTAGCTCCCTTTGGTTTTATTTTCTGGAATGAGATTTTGCATTTTCAATTATTCACACAACTCCCTGATACGAATCAGCGTGGGGTGACTTTGGGTGGCATGAGAGGATTCTACCAGGGTTCCATTTCCTTTCCTGAAGTTATGCATTGGTGCTGCTGAGTTGAAGAGGTGCCACCTGGGGCCTCTCCTTCCCTCCTTCCTTCTCCTGTCTCTTAAGCCAATTCCATGTGGGCTGTGATGCTCTCTACTTCAGCATCCTCTAGATGATGAGAGGTGCAGGTCTTTCTCAATGAGGAAATGGATTTATTAGGCGAGGCCACCACTCTCAGCTATGAGTAAGCTAGGGGTATAAGTGAGAGCCCACTGGATGTCAAACAACCATTAAGTTCCATTACAAATAGCATGGTGGATGGCAAGTCGGGATTTACTAAGGACAACCAAAGTACAAACTGGGAGGTAGAAGGCACCCTTTCAGTGCTTACATTGTTGGTTTTGGTTTTGGTTTTTGGTACTAGGAATTGAACCCAGGGACATTTTACCTCTGAGCCATATCAGAGCCCCCTCCCCCCCCTTTTTAAGTAGGATCTTGCCAAGTTACCAGTTTTCTGGCCTCAACCCTGTGATTCTCTTACTTTCTCAGTCTCCCAAGTACTCAGATTACAGATGTCCATCGTCATGCCTGGTTCCTTTTAATTTTAGTGTACAGTTGAGTTTCTGGGTGTTGTTTCTTCTTTTTTTTCTTTCTTTTTTTTTGAGGGGGATATTTTGGGCATCTTAATTCCACAATCATAGAATCTATGGAGTCTACCCTTCTTCTTCCGAGCATATTTGGGACATCGTGCTTTGTCGGCTGCAGGGTGGTAGGGAGAACAGACGCAAGCTTGCAGGCTTCAGTGGGGGAAGGCAAATTGGAAAATGAGGAGGGAAGCAGTGCCCGAGCAGCTGCAAAATTGTTCAAAACCATTTTCTCAACTGGGTTAATTGTTCTTCCCCATGGTGCGGAGACACCTACGCGTTCAGAAGTCTGCGTTTCTTTATTGCAAGGAGCAGCCTATTAAGAGAGACAGATTGTCTACCAGGAGCTCTGACTCCCACCTCTCTTTCCAATCTCTGTGTCTCAGTTCTCCCCTGCTAACACCCCTGGCCCACAAGACAGAGCTCATCTCACTCTCCCCCCTTGGCATTAGCTTTATCACTGGGAAGGGCTGTCGGTGATAGGAGGGGGTGGGCAGATTCAAACCAGCCCTGCTTGAGGAGTAGGAATAATTACAAAATCTCGGGCCGTTATCCAATTACTTTGACATGTGGCCATTCTAGGGAGTTCTAACTGGATTAAGTTCATTATAAAAAGATTAGTCCTAGGATGGGGACTATGTATAACAAAGTGAACCTTCAGAATGTGCGCTGCTGGGCCACCAAGGACTTTTGGGGGAAAGCTGAGTGAATGGCTCTGTTTATTGAATTACTGCTAAGGGATTCAACAAGGAGTTTTGTTCAGATAGAGTTTGTGGCTTACAGCAACTGTCAGCAGTTTCCTGTTTGTTTTCCCTTTCTCAACACGCTCTTCAATGCCACTGTAGCTATTGTCAATGCGCTAATCCAAGATGCTTGTCCCTAATGTTCTTTGTAAGTGTGGAGGTGAGATTATTGATCCAAATGAATCCGAGATGCACAGAGCTCATATGTTGTTCATAAACAACTATGTGGATACGTGCACATATAGCAATAGCATGCACCCATATAATACCTCACATTTGCATAATGTTTCCTAGATTTGTAAGGAACCTTCACATTTCTCATTTGCCCCACAGGGTCATGCTCTGGGATAAACAGGCATTACTGAAATGATTTTACAGAAAATGAAACAGACTCAGAGAGGTTAGTCCATGGTCACTTAGCTAGAGAGTCCCAGAACTGAAGTGCCTATTCAGATCTGCTATTCCCAGCCTAGCATTCTACAAACACATAGGAACTCCATTTACACATGTACTTTAAATACCAAGTATACAGCTCATAGTCATTGATGATTTGGATTAACTAAAGTGGCTGAGATCCATTTTTTTCCTCAATTTGCCATGATAATCATATCAGATACCAGTTTTTTTGTGGATTTTGTTGGGGGTGGGTGGGTACTGGAGATTGAACCCAAAGGCATTCTACCTTCAAGCTATACTCCCAGCACAATTTTATTTCTTATTTGGAAACAAGGCCCCACTAGATTGATGAGAGTCTAACTTCTTTCTGAGGCTGTCCTCAAACCTGCAATCCTCCTGTCTCAGCCTCCCAAGTACTGGGTTTCAGGTATGCACCACTATGCCCAGCTTCAGATATCACTTTTGAACAACTAATTTAGCTGCTAAATACTTTCTTCTCCTTCTTGAGCTCAGGAAGATTTTTCATGCCAAAAATGGCATGGAACTGTTCCTCTGGGCCTTCACTAGAAACCCTTCTTCTGGTATCTTTACTAGAGTTTTTACTGCTGTAATAAGATAGATGAGCATTTCACCTTCCTAGAATAAATGTCCAAGCCACCTTTTGATTTCCTGCAATGAAAAATATTAGGGTCGGAAGAAAGATGTAAATTACCAACCAATCTCTTACTTTGTTTAGCTTGACTTAATTTTTTGAGCCCCAAACTCCCCCTGGGTGAACAAGTAAGAACTAAAACTCTAAGTAAATTAATCTGAGCTCTGGATCAGCAGTTTTTCCACTTCTTCCTGCTGAGCCGGCTGCAGCCGTTGCTAACGGGGTGTCACACACTTTTCTATAGTGGGACATGGCCTTGCCATCATCCCATAGCACACCTCCAAGTAGCCTCCACCAAGAGACAGGAATTGGCTAGCAAGATGCCGTCTCTTTACCTACCATCCCGATTCTAGACTCAAGTGATCCCACAGACTCCAGAGGCCTTCAGGAGCACAACTGTGCAGCCAGCCAGCCCCTCTGTGTTTAACACCATCTCAGCCCCATTTGGTGACCAATTCAAGATACCTCAGGAAAGTCAGGGGAGTGTGGAATGATGAAAATGCATTATTATGCTCTTGGATGGGCAGCATAAATATCATAAAAAATGGCCATTCTTCCAAAAGTGATCTACAGATTCATTGCAATCCCCATTAAAATACCATGGTCAGCAGGCATGGTGGAGCATGCTTGTAATCCCAGTACTTGGGAGGCTGAGACTAGAGAATTGCAGGTTTGAGGCCAGCCTCAGCTACTTAGTGAGGCTCTCTGCAACTTAGTGAGACCCTGTTTCAAAATAAGGAATAAAAAATGGGATTGAGGATGTGGCTCGGAGATAGAATGCCCCTAGGTTCAATCCCGAGTACTGAAAAAAAAACAAAAAACCAAAAAACCTTAGTCATTCTTCACAGATATAGAAAAATCAGTCCTTGAATTCATTTGGAACAACAAAAAACTCAGAATAGCCAAAGTAGTTCACAGCAATAAGAACCATGCAGGAGGCATCACAATACCTGACTTCAAACTTTACTACACAGTTTTAGTAATAAAAACAGCATGGTATTGCCACAAAAGCAGACACATAGACCATTGGAGCAGAACAGAAAATTCAGAAACAAATCCATACACTTACAGCCAATTAATTTTTTACAAAGGGGACAAAAATATACACTGAAAAAAAGATAACCTTTTCAACAAATGGTGTCAGCAAAACTGGTTACCCATATGCAGAAAAATGGAAATAAATCCCACTTTCTTATCCTGCACAAGAGTCAATTCAAGATGGATTAAAGACCTGGAAATTAGACCAGAAACTTTGCAGTTACTTGAACAGGGCGTACCAACACTCCAATACATAGGCACATGTAAAAACTTTCTCAACAAGACCCCAAAGGCACAATAAATTGAAATGAGGATTAATATGTAGGACCGCATTAAACTGAAGGGTTTCTGTTCAATGCAAATGAAATTATCAAGGAAACTATCAAGAACCTCAAGAGAGGGCCTACAGAATGGGAGATCTTTGCCAGCTACTTCTCTGATAGAGGATACTACTGATAAGTAGAATATACAAAACACTTAAGAAACTCTTTGCCAAAAAACAACCCAATAAAAAATGGGCAAGTGAACTAAACAGACACTTCACAAAAGACAAAATACAAATGGGCAATAAATATATGAAAAAAATGGTCAACATCATTAGCAATCAGAGATGAAAATCAAAACTACCCTGAAATTTCACCTAACCCCAATTAGAGTTTCAGTCATTAGAAACACAAACAATAAATGCTGGTGAGGATGTAGAGAAGTAAGAACTCTGATACACTGTTGGTGAGATTGCAAATTAGTGCAACCACTTTGGAAAACAGTGTGGAGGATCCTCAGAAGAATGGGACTGAACCTACCATATAACCCAGATGAACCACTCCTGGGTATCTACACAAAAGAATTGAAACCAGACTACAATAGTAATGCATGCTTATCTATGTTTATAGCTGCACAATTTATAATAGCCAAACTATGGAACCAGCCAATATGTCCATCAACAGATGAATGGATTACAAAATTATGGGATATATATAGAACGGAATTCTACTCAGCCATAAAGAAGAACAAATTTATGTCATTTGCAGGGAAGTGTATGGAATTGGAGAATATTATGCTGAGATTAGTCAGTCACAAAAAGTGAAAGGTCAGATGTTCTCCCTCATATGGGGAATTTAGGGAAAAATTGGGACACAGGAGGGACTCCAGACAAAGGAGATACCTTAGTAGAGTGAAGGAGGGGACCTAACTGAGGGAGATGGAAGATAGGAGGAAGACTTGAAGAGGGAAACACCTCAATGGACATGATGTACATACACGAACTTATCAAAGCTAATCAATCACTGTGCTGAGCACAGGAAAATGGACAGAGAGGGAATGGGGTGGGAACTTGGGGAGGACCCAACGAGTGCTGTGTACATGTATTCCTCTATCATCCTGAACTGCATCAAGATGTACGATTACAATGCACCAATTAAAATAAATAAATTGGCAGGCATGATTTAGGAAACAGAGTACAATTACAGTAAAAATTAGGGCTGATGTCAGTTAGCCCAAAAAGAAAAGAGTTTTATGTGTAATCTAGATTGCTATAGACCGATTCTATCTTTGCATCCTCAAAATGAAATGCTCATAGATACAACATTTTGTACAACCTCTTACTGCCTAAAGCACATATAGTTTATAGATCGAGTTTAAAAATAAGCAAATAATGTAGTCTGTTGAAGTATAGTCAGGATTTCATTTGCAAATAATACAATCTTAAATCAGGCACAGTGGCACATGCCTGTAATCCCAATACTTGGGAGGCTAAGATAGGAATATTGCAGGTTCAAGACTAGTCTCAGCAACTTAATAAGACCCTCAGCAACTTAATGAGATCCTGTTTCAAAATAAAAAATTAAAAAGGGCTGGGGATATAGCTCAGAGGTAGAATGCCCCTGTATTCAATCCCCAGTACTAATACTAATACTAATACTAATACTAATACTAATAGAATCCTACTCAAAATGACTTTTATAAAAAGGAAAGGAAATATATGGGCTTATGAAACTAAAAACTGTAGGACTTCAGGCAGGGCTAGACCTAGTAGCTCAATAATGTCACTGGTACTTTTTCTATGTGGTAGCTTCCAGCATGTCCACACTTATCTCTTTAAACATAGACTGTGGCAGGAAAAAGAATTTCTTTGCCTAATAGTCCCAATAAAAGTTCTGGAATTTATCCTCATTATCCAGCTTGATCATGTGCCCATATGTGAACCAATCACAACTCCAGGGACGTGTGCTACTGAGAATGGCCAGGCCTGGGTCAGAGATCTCTCTGGAGACTAGCCTGGTTGCCCCAACCTCTCCTTTCCCTCCCTCCCCAAAACCACTTACTCTGCAAGTGATTTGGGTGTCCTGTCCTGGAGGGAAAGGTGACAGCCCCTCAGTTGACCATTGCTGTGCACCAAGCCAAGTGCTAGATGCCTAAAGGAGACATTACAAATGGACCCAAAACTTAACAGGGGGCAGACTCTCTTCGTGTTAATCTTATTTGACCCTGGCAAATGCCATGAGATAGGTATTTTTACTGTCACCATTGTACAGGTGAACATTATGTTCAGAGAGGCTCTGTAAAGCACTGAAATAAACCTGAAACTTGACCTTCAATTTGTCTGACTCTGAATTCTGCACTTTCCCCAGGAGTCTTTTGTCCAGAACAGTGCAGATGTTAACATGTAAAATGTAAGTTCCTCACTTAATTACCAGAAAGAGGCAAGTCAGAAGAGGCTGGATTTCTGTTTCTCCATTTAGGAATAAAGCTTCGGTGCCACATTTAAGATAAGGAGAACAGTATCACCTACTGGTCTTCAGTACTTAGGTATGGCATAAAAATAATTCTAGCTACAGTTTATTGAATAGTTACCATGTGCCAGGTACTATGCTAAGCACTTCATTGAAAAAGTCCCATTTAATGTTGAAAACAACCTTATGTAATAGCTATCTAGTAGCCCCGGTGGTATGTGGAGCCAGAGTTTGAACCCAGCTCTGCTGTTCTTCTTACCTAGAGGCGGAGTGCCCTCACGTCAGCAGCAGATCTCAGCAGCAGAGATGAGAGGCAAGAAAGGCATCAATCCCAAACTTTGTGGAAACTCAGAAAAAGTGGAAGAAAATTAGATTTTAGGCAAAATTCATGGTAATTCAAGAGGACTGAAACCAAAATAATGAGAAATAAATAAGCAGGCCAACTAGAGGCTAAAACAAGAATACTGCCTTTCAAGGATCTCCAGCACTCAAATTGATGAGGTTTTAATCATCCAAGCCCTGTGGGCTAGTTTGCTTGCATGTGAGAACCTTGTATTTCGCTTGCTCCTATAACTCGCTGGGGAACGCCTGCAGTCCCAGGGACCGTGAGTGGTTCCAGGTGGGGCCGGGGAGGACCAGCCAGAGGCTCTTGCACACCGCACTCCCTCCTCCTCGCCATCCCATCCTCTCCTATGTCTGAGTTGCTACAGATTGGCATTTTCACATCATTTATGCTTTTCAGGGTATACATCTCATGACAACACTGGCAGCTTTCAATTTATTAGGCTTATTAGCAAATAAAACTGTCCTGAAAAAGCCCAGATTTGATATCTAGAAGATTCATTTCAGGATTGATTTAACACAGCCTGCCTGGTAGTTTATTTCACATCTCCAAGTTGGGACTAAATCACCCTCATCTTGTTGATACGTTTAATACGATGCTTGGTGTTTGCAAAATAGGCCAGGCTATAAAGGAATCTGAAGACTCTAGTTGCTTCCAATTTCTTTCTTTCTTTTTTTTTTTTTTTAACAGAGATGATAAAAAAAAATAGTTTATAAGTTTATGTGTCTAAGGAGATTCTGGGTTTGTTTTTTTTTTTCTCTCTCATTGCTCTCAGTGATGCTGTTTTCATAGAAATAATGTGAAAATTATTGAAAGAGGTGACCCTTCTTAACTGTTGATTTGTAGGAGTGGGAAATCACCTGCTTTCTCTGGAAGCCCCATGCTGCACAAAGGACTGGTGACATCTGGCATTCAATATGACAGACCTATAGAGGCGCCAGCCAGGAACAGTCCATCATTTAAGTCATCTTGTTCTTAAGCCCTGGGCTGCTATCAAAGTTTTTCAAGATGAAGACTTGAGCAGAGGAAACCTGTTATTACCGAACCATCCAATGGCACTTACCAAGGGCTGTTCCTCTCGGTTACCATTTATCACCCGCATCTCATTTGACACTTATCATTTATTGCCTGACAGTTTTATTTATCTTTGATTTCATCCTCCCCTATTGGATTGCCATCTGCCGAGAGCCTGGGCCTGACAGTTGACCTGGTCCAGTTAAAATCCCATCCCTGCCACTTTCTACTTGGGAAACCCTGGCCACATAACTTAACCCCTCATCTCAGCTCAGTTTTAAAGCAGGGATAAAAATAGAAATGATGGGATTAAATTAAATAATGTATGCCAAGCATATGGAAAGTGCTCCATAAACGTAGCTGTTGCTACTGTGATTAAGACAAGGATAATAATACTGTTCGTATAAAATATGGTCTGAAATGTTATTTTCCATTTTGTAGGCCAAAGTGCCTGGCATAAAAGTAGATGACATGCCTCCATGAGAAATCTTGATTACAGAACATTTACAAAAAAAAAAGATCCATTTCATTGCTTTTTTAAATTATATATGTCTGAAAGTGGAATTGTGCCCCCACAGAGATACTTAAGGAAGTTTATTTGATAAGCGCTCTAAAAGTTGTTGAATGTGCTTTCCAGGCCTGGTTTTTCCTAGCAACTCAGATCTTCCTCTGTCTTGTTTGCATTAGTAAATTGTTTAGCCAAGCCTTCCTTTGCAGACTATACTTAGATCATCTTAAGCTTTTCTGAATTAGTGAAATTTCCTCATTTCTGAAATGAAAATCCATCTCCTCCACTATATTCCTGGGCTGTAGTGTGTCATCAGATGGGAGATCTAGCTGAAATCCATGATGTGGGCACCTGCTTGTATTCTTCCCGATTACTTATTTCAATCTTGTGAGTTAGGGGCCAGCTAACACTGGCTCCCCATGGTAAAATGTGCACAACACAGCAGCAGTACCTGAAGCCAGCCACCACCCCCCAACACACACACACACACACACACACACACACACACACACACACACACCTGTCAATCACACCCTCATCTGTGACACAGCTAAACTTGCTCCCCAGAAATCTGGGTCTGGCCTGTAATTGCCTCATCCGCGTGGGTTCCTCCTTAATTCTGCATTACAGGTTTTTCCCACGCTTCCTCCTTTCCACCATTCCTCTGTTACCTACAGGGCTTAACACATCAGTGATGACTTTGCTGATGTCACTTCCTTGCCATGGATCTGTGTGTACATCATGCTTTCCAAACTTGCCTAATTTTATTTCTGCTACTATTATTGTATAGTGAAAAGGTAAAGCTGAAGGGAAGGGGGAACTAAAAGTCAAATCACAGTTCTAGAAACCAATGTCATCATTAGAGGCAGTATAATCATTCAACCATGTATTTGTCACTTACTAGGTACCAGGCAATGTGCTAAGTTGTTTACATACTTTCTCACCTACTTCCTGTTTAAATGCCTCCTTTTCTCAAACACTAACTTCCAGTATTAGAGTCAAACATTTTCTATAAAAGTTAGAGATCTACCTGTATTGTTGAAATCTGTCCATACTAGCAGTTAAATACTTACAACATGTTTTTTTTGTTTTGTTTTATTTTGTTTCGTTTTTAAGAGAGATGGAGTGCTTATTTGCCTAGTACAAACTGAGTATCCCTTATATGAAATGCTTAGAACCAGAAGTGTTTGGGATTTGGGTTTTGTTTTGTTTTGTTTTTCCTGATTTTAGAGCATGTGTTAGTTTTGTGTTGCTGTGATCAAAATACCTGACAAGAACAGCTTAGAGGAGAAAAAGTTTATTCCGTCCACTGTTTCAGAGGTTTCAAACCATGGCCAGTTGACTCCATTGCTCTGGGTCTGACATGAAGCAGAACATCAGGGGGAGGCAAGCTGCTCCGTTCATGGAAGCCAGGAAGCAGAGAGAGAACGGTTCTGGGGACAAGAAATACCCTTCCAGGGCACAACCCCAGTGACCTACTTCCTCCAACAAGGTCCCATCTCCCCTTAGTGCATTCGGCTATCAGCGCATGAAATGCATCAGTCCACCAATGAGGTCAGGGCCTCCCTGGTCCATTTATTGCCTAAAAGCCCCACCTCTGAACCTTCCTTCACTGGGGACCATGCTGCCAACATAGGAGTTTTTGCAGGACATTCCCCATCTAAACTACAACAGAGTGTTTGCATACATATATGTGATGAGATATCTCGGGGACAGAACAAAGTCCAAACACAGAATTCATTTACATTTTCTACGTACCTCATTTGCATGGCTGGGAGGTAATTTCGCACAGTATTCCTAGTGCACCTGCATTATGACTGTGACCATCACGCAAGGTCAAGTGTGGAACTTTCCACTGGTGACATCACATCAGCACTCAAGAACTTTCAGATTTGGGAGCATTTCAAATTCTGGCTTTTAGATTCGGGATGCTCAGTTTGTATTTAGCAAGAATACATTCCTTATCTTTGTTCTCTCATCATGGATGGGTTACTGCAAATTTTGTATATTAAAAGTTCACCTTTCGCCAGGCGTGGTGGACACTTGTAATCCCAGCATTTGGGAGGCTGAGACCAGAGGATCCAGGTTCGCGGCCAGCCTCAGCTACCTAGTGAGGCACTCTGCAACTTAGTGAGACCCTGTTTCACAATAAAGAATAAAAAATAGGGCTGGGGGTATAGCTCGGAGGTAGAAGGCCCCTGAGTTCAATCCCCAGTACTGCAAAAAAATAAAAAATAAATAAAAAAAGTTCACCTTTCCTCCAAGAAGTTTACTCATTTACTCCTACCTATCAGAAAATTTTGGTGATTCATCAGTATGTTAGAACAAGGACTTACTGCATATTCTGGGGGTGGGGGTTAATAATATACAAATGCATAATATCTAACATATAGTTGGAGCCCCCTGGCCCCCTGGATTCATAACTACATTGAACACTTGTATATTGAAAGTCAAGAATTCCACATAAGAAATTTCTGAACAGAAGCTCTAATGTGAATCTGAAGGTTTACTCTGCAAAATAATGATGATAATGATGATGATGATGGCTGCTGTCATTCGAGTCTATGCTTCAGGCACTGTACTGGACACCATTCTTTGTTCTAATTCTTAAATGAATACAAGTTAGGTGCTAATATCTCCATAATTTGGAAAAGAAAATTGGGGTACATGGAGAGCTATGTGACTCACCCAAGATCATGCGGCTAGCGAGTGGCCAGGCTGGGATGCTTGCCCATATCTGGGATCTTCTTCCCCAAATGCAGTCGCCTGTGGGGTCCCAGGCTCAGCTCCCTTCATATTCACAAGGCCCAGCCTTACCCTTCCCTGTCTTGTCAGTCTTGTTGGCTGTTCCTCCTAGATGTCCACTCGCTCCACTTCATCTCTCCCCGCTGCCATCCTCGCTGCCACCGCCTTTTGCTGGCCTGCTCAGTGATCTCTGCCCATGCACACTCCTCCCATCCAGTTCTTTCCCCACAAAGTGGTGTCTTTCCCAAAATGTGCAGCAGGTGCTACACTTTCCTGCCGAAAGTCTCTTATTGGTAACAGTGTTCCCTGCCTCTTGGTATAGAAAGGAACATCTCCCTCCAGCATCCTGCAAGACTTCACCCCTGTTCATCACGTGCTTGCCCTCTTGACCTCTGTGCTCTGGACACACTGACCAGCTCTCTGTCCCCCCTTGGAATGCTGATCTGCCTCCTGCTCCACAGCCTCACTTGAGTCTCTCTTTCTGGTTAGTTTCATTCTTCAAAGCCCACTCCGGGCATCACTTCTTCCAGGAAGCCTTCCCCGACTGCACCCTTACCCTAGTGTGCACAGCTGAGTGTGGTGAGCTCCCTCTCGCTGCACCACGCCCAGTTGTAATGACAGAGCTGCTTGTGCCAGTTAGCCTCTAAGTAGCTCCGCCAAACTGGAAGCTCCAGGAGAGCAGGGATTGCTTTTCAACTCTCACCATTGTAGTCCCACTTCCTAGCATGAGACAAGCACTTAGTAGGTGCTCCATACATGTACGTTGATTGACTAACTGGCCCAGTGACTCCAATGCCTCCTCTCTCTCCTGCATCCATGGAGGAGCTTGTCAGCGTGTCACTCAGCATTCCAGGAAGTCATGAGATGTGGAAAGTGTGCTTCTTTCTAGTATTCTAGACTACGTCTGCTTAGTATTCTAGCCAATATGAATTAGCTGCCCATCTCATTCATATTGCCCTTCTGGGGACAGTCCTTTTGGGTGGACCTGGTGGCTTGGGAGGTCTTTCAGTGGCCACTTGCTTCAAGTGCTACAGGCATCTGTAGTACAGATGGGCATGTGAGTGGACTGGCCCAGATTTTGGTCTCAGCCTAATGGTTGTTGACTTCTCATCCACAGTAATGGGATCCAGGTACCGCAGAGCCCCAAGGCAGCTTTGGTTAGAATCTCTTTGCTCCGTTTCACTGATTCCGCATCCCTGTGGTCCTCCCTAGGCAAGCATCCCTAATTGTGTAGAGAAAACTAATTAGAACTATGGGGTTCCAGAGCCTTTATTTGGTAGGCCAGGTTTATTGCATCGTTTGAAATTTGCTTTCACTTGGATGCCTTTTTTTAGTTGCCAGACAAATATAAACAGATTTGCTTCTTTAACATTCGCTGTCTTGGAAAGAATTCTCCTTAAACAAAAATCAGACACAAATACAAAGGATGGCTCTCAAAGCAACCGCACCATGTTTGCTTGTGCTCTGTGATGGGATTGACATGAATTTCTCCAGGGCACTGGGCGCCCAGAACAGAACGCCAGGACCCGTGCAGAAGCTCTGTCTCCTGGCTGCTCATCATAATCCTGTGTGGCCCTATTTATGAGGACACGATGAAAGCTGAAAGGCATTCACACTTAGCTTTTGGCCAGGAGCTAGAGGCATGTGCAGACCCAACAGGCTTTGCCACTTACAAAGGCTTTTTCATCAGCATGGCTCTGAAAAGATAAGAATGGTCAGTCAACAAATACTTGTTGAGGGGCCATGGAGAATTAAAGGAACTAGCACACACGCAGAATCAGCAGGGTGCAGGCCGCACCCCCTGACTCTGAGGAAAGTACTCTCGAATTATAGAGATCAGAGGGAATCCAGAGTTTATCATGTTAGATGCAAATTTCCAATGGGCCGGTGAAGTCGAGGAGGCTTCCTGGAGATGGTGTGGCTGAAGAGGCCATCAGTGTACAGTGGGAGGAGGGTCTGATCTCCCCAGCAGGGAGCTGACCTGAATCTGAGTCCCATTTGTGTGTGCGACCTCAGACAAGTTATTTTTCCCTCCCTGAGTCTCAGGTTCTCATTTGTAAGACAAGGGCAATGCCTACTTGGTAGGATTTCTTCTTCTTCTTTTTTTGGTGTTTTCTTCTTAGAGATGTATATAAAGAATTTAAAATTGTGTCTGACCCACAATACATGCTCAAGAACAGTGAGCCATTATTTTTGGTCTACTTGTTTTAGTTAACTCTTTTTGTTGCTGTCACCAAAATACCTGACAAGAGGGAGAGGGAGAGGGCAGATGTAGTCCCCAAGGCCATGCCCCCAGTGACCTACCTCCTTCAGTCACACTCTGTCTGCCTAAAATTACCATTCAGTAAGCTCATCCATATCATTAACCCATCAATGGATTCACCCACAGATGAGGTGGAAGCCCTGACTCAATTATTATTTCACCTCTGAACATTCCTGCATTGACAAACTCAGTCTTTTCTGGGGTGCATTCTATATCTAAACCATAATTGGTTGGTGTTACTGGTTGCTGTTAATGTTTCACTTCCTCCAGACAGGCTCTGTCTTGCCTCCAGATCTTCGCACAGCCTCTCTGCCCTCATCAAAACGCTTCCCGAATCGTAAGGGCTGACTCTCCTCTTCTTTCAGGACTGAACTGGAATATCAGTTCTAGGAGGAGGTGTGCCCCCCTCGTATGCACACCCTCAGCTTGTCCCTCCCTGTCTTCTTGGCACTGGGTCAGCCTGTGCCCCCCAGCCTTACATCTCCTGAAGGCAGACACTGGCATCTTGACCTCTGTTGTTTCCCACAGTTGAGTCAATGGTTATTCATTGAATGAATAAATGAATGAAAGAACTAGCTATTTCTCCTCTGTACTTTCACTCCCTGCAGGGAAAATGTGAATTGTGGGGTAGATCATTTAATAACTGGCTAGTTAGGTAGAATTTCAACTAAAAAGAAAGAGTGCAGGCTTAGGTGGCTCAAAATTATCAGCGCATTTAGCCTCTCTGGTCTCCTTGGTCAAGCAGAATCTTCCAATAGGTTAACTATTCCTCCGAGGAGCTGTTTGCCATGGGTATTGCTAGTACCATCTGCCAGGAGAGCCTACCCACTTTAGAGCACAACAAAGCTGAAGTCCTGGTGGGATTCCAGGAGGTGATGAAGACCCATTACCCCCTGAGGAACCCTGCATTTTGTGTATTTGTCACAACTCCAGAGCCACTTCTACCTATTAGAGCAGAATGCAAGCTCCCAGTTGAGAGTGGAGGGCCTCGTACCAGCAACACCAGCCCAGAACCATGCTCCATCAGTCTTGGCTGAATAATAAAGAAGGAGGAGCTCCCCCAGGCCAGGTGCAGTTCACCATCCTGGCCAGGCACATCCTCCAAACTCACCTCTGCATCCATGTCGCTCCTGTGCTGGAAGGTCTTCCTCCCCCCTATTGCTCATTCAGTAACTCCTACACCTCCTGTCTGGCCTTTGATGACCTCCAGGATCTGGCCCCAGATTATCCTGGTTGTTTTCTCAGCCTCTGTGCCCACTTCAAGTACTTTGGAGCTGAAGACCCTGGACTCAAGCCCCAGCTCCAGCACTTCCTAATGATGCTTTTTTGGGAGAAGGTACTCAGCTCTTTGGAGCCTTCGTTTCTCCATCCCTAAAGACAGCAATTACACTTACCTCCTCTGGATTTCAAGAGTTAGCAGGGATGCTGATCAGAAACCCTTCGTGGACTGGCATGTCCTTTCTGATATGCTTGTGATTATTACACACCCTCAGCCTCTGCCCGACTCCTCTACTTAGGCGCTCCCTGCACATCTCTGCCTTCCTTCTTTATTTATGCTGTGTTCTTGTCTAACCAGTGAGGTTCCCTTTATCCATTAGTAACAAATATTGTTCCTCTGTGTAAACTGGCAATGCTCTCACTTTGCTCTTATGCTTGTTGTTATTGTTCAGTTATATTGTGAGTTTCCGAAGACAAGGACTTCATCTTTTAACAGTAGCTACTACCAAATGCAGTCCTGCTATGGGCCAGGCCACCTCTTAAAGTTAGGCGTGTTGCACAGCATTCAGCTCTTGGGGTGCTACCCCAAAGGTAGCCTACATTGCAGAGTGTGGTTTAGATGTGCGTGTTCTCTTAATATTCAGAAAGTATGTGAACCTTCACCTAATAAGTATGGGAGCAGTCTAAGAGGGTAAGAATTTCCCTGTGTTCTACCCGGTTAGGATATGGAGCTGCTGGTATCTCACTTACACATTTCCCTCCAGATTCATTGACGCTCACTAGGCTATCCCAGCGGTATCTACTCCACACACGCTGATGGAGTAACTGTGGTAGGTACAGGAGGGCTTGTCTGTGAGTTCTGCCAACCAAGAAAGCAGTGACTGCTGCCCCTGGCAGTTCCTGCTTCCTTGCCACGATGAGAGAAGTTATAGAGAAGATATTCAAAAATAAGTGTCCTAGAAGTATCCTTTTTTATCTTCTTATTCTTCTTTTGATCCTCCTTATCTGGTCCAGAAGAATGACTTGAAATCATATGGTACCTTCTTACCAGAAAGAAAAATGTCAGGGCTGGAGTAAGGATATGAGGCTAAATTGGAAGAAATGGTCCCACTAGTCCTGGCCTCCTGGCAGGGAGCACCTGGCAAGTGGCCGCCAGTCCCCTGCAGCAGGGGGACTTGCTACTCGCTAGGGCTCTGTGAGAGTCTACAGTTCTCAGTGAGAAAGATGGCTCTAACCCTACTGTATTTGAAACTACCAGTTACCACCATCCCATCCTGAACACTGGGACAGCTACAGTCTTGGCGAAGAGACACAGTCCCTCCTCTGGTGTTCTGTGGCTTAAAATGGAAGTGGCAAGGAGCATTTTTCAAGTCTAGCTCAGCTCCTGGGGATGGATGCGGTGGAAACATCTCCAGGGAGCTATCAAAGCAGATGTTGCAAAGGGAACCTCCAAAGGGCCAGGCCAGGGGGCTCAGGCTCTTCATCCTGTACTGTGGTGTGTGCTGATGGACACCCTTCGCATTAACCCACTTGCCACAAATATGCTTCAATTGCCAGCACCATCGAGCACGGGGGTGGAGCTGTTGAGACCAGCTGCCAGGACCTGTGCCATGAGATTGCCTGGCTGTCCAGTGACAGTCCCAGTGCCTAGCCTGGGGACAGGCCTTCATTGTGTGCTTTTGGGACACAATGTCTTTTTCCCTCTCTGGGAGAACTTATATCAGGGCTCTAAACCCATAACTTGAGATTTTTGTGGAGGGACAGATCAAGATCTCTCTTCCACTTCAACCTTAGGCTTAATGGTACTGGGGACTGTGTTTTGCACACTCTTGCATCCCCAGATCCTGACACCATGTCTGTGGCACATAAAGATGTCCAGTAATATTGGATGGATGGATGATCAGTTAATTAACCATTTGTTATTTCTACTCCAATGTCCTACAAATATTTTTTTCTAAAAAAATAAATAAAAATTAAAAAATTCCAGGTAAGAAGCAGTCTGAACTCCATTCATAAAAAATAGGGAAAAGAAAATAAAATTGAATATGACCTTTCTCTTTGGAAGACCTGTTCAGTGGCTACCCTGCCTTCCTCTTAGGAGTCTGATCTATACCTTTGTTTTCTTCCTGCCAAATCCTGAGCAATATCAGGAAGGCGATCAGAGAAGACCCCTGAGTTCTTGAGAAGAACATGCTGGGCCTTGGGCCTAGGCAGGTTGTCAGCAGCCGGAGAGAAGGGAATTTATGGAAAAAAGCAGCCACATATTCAGATCCATGAGATTCCAGGGCATGTTGCAGCCTGTCTAGAGTCACAACATTTATCCTCTGAAACAGGACGTCCTATCAACAGGCCTAAAAGCCCACATGGTGTTGTCCATGAGGCGCCTAACTCTTGACATTTAACCCCATGAAACAGGTCCTCAGTGCAGTGTCCTGGGTGGGTCAGGTCTCTAGGAACCCCTGGTCTGAGAATTCCCAGAGCCAGAGCTGAGCTTCTCCTGTGGACTGAGCCGCAGGTGGCACCTGCAAACCTCTCTCCACACTTCTCTATCTAGATATTAGGGGGAGAAGCACCGTGCTTAAGACCTCCTTGTTGACCATAATAGCAACAGTATAGTACTAAGCAGTTGTACTTATGTGAAACCTATTATGTGCCAGATTCGAGGCTGAGCCTTCTCTGTGCTTTGTCTTCTGATAGTCTCCCAGTCCCTCGAATGCAGAAGGAACCATCATAGTCTCTAATGCTTAGATGGAAGGCTGAAGCTAGGAGGGCTTTGGGTAACTGTTCTAAGTCAGAACTGGAGGAGGCAGAGTCCAGATTGGAAGCCAGACCTCAGAGTGCCTGACCTCAGAGCCTCAAACAATGAACCATCCAGCCTTCTAGTGCGTAATGATTTGCTTAAACGTACACTTCTTCCCGTCATGCCTGCAGAGAGTATTAATGAGGGATTGATCTCCTCTACACTGATAGCCTGTTGCACAGTAAATGGGCTTCCCAATTCCCAGCCATCTTTTCTCTAGGCAAAGATGCAGGAGGCCAGGAGTTCTCAAAGCTGCTGCAAAGGATAAGAACCGCCTGGGGACACCTACTTTCCCAGCATTGGCTCCCAAAGGTGCCATTTAGCCTGGGACAGTGCCCCGGTGTCTGCTCTTATACATCTTCCCCTAGATGGCACTGGCGGGGACTTCATTTCTATCTCCTGGGAGTGCAGGGGCCCGGTTCACAGAGGCTCCTCTAAGCCTGCCTGCTTCGTGCTTTTAACGACAAGAGGCCAGAGGGGGAATATGGTCTGGAGGAAGGACACCCTACCATGTAAACCAGGCCAGAGCCTGACTTTGAAAAAACACCAGCCTCCCCTGCAGTGAGGTCAGCCCAGGCCAGTGCCCAAGGTGTGTGTGTGTGTGTGTGTGTGTGTGTGTGTGTGTGTGTGTGTTTCTACAGTAACTTCTTTCAGCTATAACCCAAAAGCCATCCATTGTGAGCTTTTTGGACAATCTTCTCATGTAGTTCCCTTCCCATAGATGCTAGGTTTTATTCATCTGTTCAGCCACAAATAGACTTCCCAGGTAGACTTCAGATAAATAACCTGCCAGTCCAAATAGACAGTTATCCCTCCAGATTAGCTGGGAAGAGTTAATCCCAAGCAGCCTCATTTCCAGTTATACAGGATTTGCCTTCTCCTCTGCTCTCCTCAGACCCACACTGGCAGTGACTCCAGAGCACGCCCAGGTTTCAGTCCTGCCTCTGTGGAGCTGGCAACAGAGCTTGGCAGAGGTTGACGAACTGCTCTGTGCATCAGTTTCCTTGTCTGTAAAATAAAGGCCATGATAGCACCCTCTCACTGGCTTGTCTTGAGGATAAAGTGACTTAAATCACACAAAAGAAGGTGTTTAACACACTGTTTGACATATAGTAAGCTCTCTATAAATATTTGCTATTGCCATCATGCCAGCAGAAATAGTTATGGTTTTAATATGATTATTACAGAACCTTGGGTGGTGCTTGAAAGCACTTGGTGGTGTAGCCTTGAGCAGGTGATTTGGTTTCCTCATCTTTGAGATGGACTCAGAGTACCTAACTCCTAGGGTCACAAAGATTAAGTAAGATCTTAGATCAGTGCCTGGGGATAAGTGTTCCCCAACAATTAGCTGTTAGTTGTAATTGTTATTATTTATATTAATGAATAATTTATTATTTATGTTTAGGTCCAGGCCAGCATATGTAACCTAGTGGAAAGAGACTTATGCTGAAGTGGAGGCCTGAGCCGTTATTTGCTCTGGGATCCTGGGTGGAGGTGGTGGAGAATCTCAGCTCAGGCTACTTTCTCTGTCCACAAAATTCTACCCCTTTCCCAGCTTCTTCCCAGTCACACCATGAAGAGAAAATAGGAAAATGGATGTGAAAGTGCTTTGACTTTTCTAAAAGTACAATTTTATGTAAAGTAGTACCTAAAATATTAATTAGAGCTCTTCATGGCTGTTTAAATGCTCTAGGGAAAAAAAAAACTATTTAAAATCCTCTAAAGGAGAATGTAAAATGTCGAGTACTAGAAACATTTAAAAATATATTTGGCATTTCCTCCTCCTAGAAAGATCTGAGGACACACAAGTGGGGAAGCCATGGCCCACTGGACCAGGTTGCCAAGCAGAGGTGGGCAGATACGATACAGGCTGAGCATCCCTAATCCAGAAACCAAAGTGCTCCAAAATCCCAAACTTTACTACCTTTAGAATATCTATATAAGTTATATGTGAAACATAAATGAATTTTTATGTTCAGATGTGGGCCCCATCCCCCAGATATCTCATTATGCATAAGTAAACATTTCACATTCAGAAAAAAAAATCCAAAATCTGAAACACTTTGTAAGCATTTTGGATAAAGGACACTCAGCCTGTATACACAGCAGCCTTTGTTGCTAGATTTCCAGCTTAACCCCAAGCTTAGATCTGGCCAGAGATCCTTGTGGGACTCCACATAACATGAATGGATTCAAGGTGGCCATTTTTTTAAACCAGTGTTTTCCAATAGTTGTAATTTTAGGGATACATGGAAGAACTTTAACACTTCATTATTATTTATTAAGCTTTGTATACAACAGAGAAAAATATAACTAGCCTAATATATTTGATTTTACTGATATTGTCTTTAAGTATGAGCCAGTTTAAATGGAAGTATATTAAGTAAATATGACTAAAATAAATGCAGGTGGGAAAAATAGCAAAAGTTTAAAATATGCACATTAAATATACCTTTACTTAACACCTGCTATTTGCAGAGCAGTCTGCTGGATGTTGGGAAGGTAGCAATTAATAATGTGTGATCCTGGCTTGAAGGTTTCCATCTGACATGAGAAACACGTCCTTCCTAACTGTGATGCAGCATGGGGGGTTCAGAGGTAATGGGCTGACCATTCAAAAATGTGCACACTCATCTGGATTAAGGAGGGATCCATTCTGCTAGGACAGCTGAGAAACGCTTGAGAAGTGATGACGTTTGGACTTGATACTGAACATACCTCGGCCATCCTCCAGTTAATAATGCTTAACCCTGCAGTGTATACTGAAATGTCTCTGCATGATGAAGCTCACATTCTTGCAGGCACGGTAGGAAAATCATGATCAAGGAAATACATGATGCAGTGTCATGAAGGAACCAAGGTACAGAGTCAGGAGGGTGCAGTAGCTCCAGGCGATAGTTTGAACAAAGACCCTGAGACTTGAAAGGGCACAGTGAGCTTTAGGAATGGCTGATATTGTCTATCTCAGGAAGACACAGTGGGTAAAGGGCCACACCAGGTACCTCGGACTTTTTTTTTTTTTTTTTTTGCTCTGATAAAATATACATAGCCTAAAATTTAACATTTTGACCATCTTTAACGTACAGTTCAGTAGAGGCAGGTGGACTCACACTGTCATATAAGCTGCCCCCAGAATTTTTTCCTCTTGTAAAACTGAAACACTGCACCCATTAAACTGTTCCCTATCCAGCTCACCCCCAGACCCTGGTGAACATCATCCTACTTTCTACTTCTGTGAATGTGGCCATTCTAAGAACCTCATATACATAGAGGACTACGCAGGATTTGTCTTTTTGTGACTGGCTTCTTTCACTTGCCATCATGTCCTCCAGATGTTGAGTATGTTGTGGCATGTGTCACAATTTCCCTCCTTTTTAAGGCTACAATGATATTCCATTGTATGTATGTCCCACATTTAGTTTATTTGTTGACACATCAGCAGACACTTGGGTTGCTTCCACCTTTCAGCTGCTGTGTATAATGCTCCTATGGGTGTATAAATATCTCTGTAAGACCCTGCTTTAAATTCTTTTGGCATATACCCATACGTGGAATTGCCGAATCACCTACTAACTCTATTTTTAGCTCTTGGTGGAACAACCATCCTGTTTTCCATAGCAACCACACCATCTTCCTTCCGGCCAACAGTGCACAGGTGTCCCCTCTTCCTCCACATCCTTGCCACACTTAACTGCTGGCTTTTCCAGCATAGCCATCTTACTGCGTGGGAAGTGATGCCTCATTGTGGTTTTTCATGCCTGTTCTCTCATGACTTTGAGCATCTTCTCATATGCTTGTTGTCTGTTTGTGTATCAGGTTTGGAGAAAAGTCATTCAAATCCGTTACCCAGTTTTCCATTGGGTTTCACTGCTGCTGTGAGCATTGAGTGAACCATATCTTTTACTAAAGATGAACTGAATGAGTTTTTAAACTGAGCATTAGCACTGTTCAATCCAGAGTGTAGAAATTAGAATTCTGGCAGTAGGAAAGATTAATCAGGTGGGAGAAATGCAAAGCAGAGGTCCCCAGGAGCTGGATATGCAATGGTCCACTTGACAAGGGACAAGAGCTGGCACCAAGGTGTGGAGATGACTCGCTGAATAATTAACGGTTGCTATCTGCTTACTCCTGAAAACCATGGTCCCATCATCAGAGATATATATTCCCTCCTAAAGAAACGGTGTTGCATATGTTGTGGCATGTTTCACAGTTTCCCTCCTTTTTAAGGCTGCAATGATATTCCATTGTATGTATGTCCCACATTTTGTTTATTCATTGACAAGCCTTACTTCTAATTTAGAGTCTTTTTCTCTTTTGAAAACCTTCCAGAGATCAATGAGTAGGTAGGAAGACCTTGTAAGACTAGAGGGAAAATGGTCTAGTGCAGTGTTGACATCCCAGCATGGAAGAAAGCAATTTCTTAATTAGAAGTAAGGACCTCATAGCCATATCTTCCCCCACAGCTGAATGGATAGATTCAAACTCCTGCTGTTTGGAAACCACTGCTCATAGTTTTATGGCTTTCCTGCATTCTGAGCTGCCGCTCCCCAGAGAAAAGCACAGTTGTCACTGAGCACCCTGCTGGATGAAAACATGTCCTTGGTAGATCACTTTCTGAGTGGTGACATGCTGGGAAGGCTGGTGGAGATTCCAGGATTCTACCCAACACAGTTCACAGGCTGACCTGTGTCAGCTGAGTTTTAATCAGTTTCCCAGCAGCTGGCCCCGCTCTGAAATACATCATTTTGGCAGGAAAGAGACCAAGACCTCACTTGTTACTGCCTTTGGATATAACAAATGACAGTCGCCTTTCTTTTATTTGAAAAAGTAATGGAGCTTAGAGCCAGCAAACCTGGGTTTGACTGTGGGATTGAGCACCTCACTCTCAGAAATGTGGCTTCTGCTTCTGTAAAACCAAAGGAACAGCTCCTGTGTGTTTCTTTTATAAAGTTGAAACCGTAGACTGCCTCATTCAATGTCCACTTCAGCATCTCCTTCCTCTACTTTGCTGTCCTGCAGAGATGGGAAAGCTAAAAACAACCATCCCCAGATTCTGCACAGCCAGAGCTCTGAGTATGATTGGATATCTGCCCTCTGATGCTCTGGTATGACATTAGAATCCAGCACTGAGTTAGGCACCAGGAAACAAGCTTGCTGGTGCAGATCATGTAGGCATGGCATGGCTCTGCAGCCAACGGTTCTGATGTAGCTTCCGAATCTCTACATGGCAACTCAGATGGTCTGATACTGGAACCAGTGACTGCTTCCCACTTCCCCAGCTCATGCATGGTGGCAGCTCCCACAGTGGGTCAGTTCTGTGGTACTGTTCCTGCAAGTTACTCCAGAAGCACATTCTGGAACCTGCTCCTCCAGCTCATCCAACAGATTTGCAAGTATCTAATCCCTTTTTCTAGAAAATCAACAGATGCTTACAAATTTGTTGGACTTGCTGTTTAAACTATCTATAGTTTCTCCCGTTACTGGCAACCCAACCCATACTGCTTTACAGGGTTGAGGAAGCCAACATTCCCAGAAAACATTCTTAGCACAGTTTCTGGCTCCCAGAAGGTGCTCCATAAATATTGGTTGACTCTGAATCTGGAATTGGGGCTGATCTTCACCCTGGTGGAGGAGGAAACTGCTTTCTTCCGTGCTGGGACATCAACACTGCACTAGACCATTTTCCCTCTAGTCTTACAAGGTCTTCCTACCTGCTCATTGATCTCTGGAAGGTTTTCAAAAGAGAAAAAGACTTTCTCAATTAGAAGTAAGGCTTGGAACTCAAATGATCATGCATGTGTTATTCTGGTTTGAGTTGAACTGAGGTGGAAGTGGTTGTGTGAGTGCCTTTCCTAAAAGGAGGATTTGAGGGAGAAAGAATAAGAGGGGTGGAGGGACCTGGACCCCAGTTTACAGGAAGGAGAGAAATTGGATACAGGAAGAGGAAGCCAGACAATGACTAAGGCTAAGAGTGCTCTGGATCCCAAAAGTCTGTACCCCAGAAACACACAGTATTGGAATGTTCTGTGGTCCAAGCCAATACATGACAGTCCCATTTCCATGGCCCCTGTGAGCAGCCAGAAGTTGGCTAGTATGTCTAAAGTGACAAAGGCAAAACAGTCAGTGACTTGAATAGAGCTGGGAGAAGTAGGCAGGGATCGGATCATAACAAGGACTTCGTCTCGCCTGGTGGCTGGCAAACATTTTCTGTAAAGGACCAGATGAATATTTTGGGCTTTGCAGCCCAGACAGTCTCTTGCAACTGCTCCACTTTGCTGTTGCAGTGCAAAAGTAGACAGCACATAAATGAGTGAGCAGGGCTGTGTTCCAGTGAGCTTTACTGCAGGAAGCAGGCTGGATCTGGCTCGTAGGCCACAGCTGGCCAGTGCCTGGCCTCGTCTAAGGACGCCGAGACGCCTTTGAAAGGTATTTATGAAGCTACTTAATCACACTTGTGTTTGCACATGAGCCCTCTGCCTTCAAGATGGAAGTAGATTGGAAGGGAAGAGCTCAGAAGAGGTGACAGTGGTTTGAGTAAAGATGGTAGAGAGCTGTGGAATGGATGGATACTTGAAAGTAAAAATGTTAGAAGCCAGAGATTGGTCAGAGGTGAGGATTTAAGAGAGAGACCATAGGCTGACCCCCAGGACTCTGGCTCATTAGAAGGCTTCAGGGGTCAACTCAACCACCTTTTTGTTGTTGTTGTTCCACGTAATGACTTGTTAAAGTGAACCATTTCCCCAAAATGTTCTCCATGGAGGTCTTTCTCTTCCACATATGAGTTCCCGATCATTGTAAGGGTTCCAGGATGGAATCCTCCTGAACTCCTGTTGATCTATGACTCCATATTCCCATGTAATTAAACAGTGAGCTGGTAGCTCTACTACCTAATTCCCCCTAATCCAAGTTTCCTTGCATTCCACACCTGCCTCAGTTCCTGGGGTTCACAAAGTGAGACTTTTGCTACATGTTTTCAGGAGTCAAGGGAGTCTCCAAAGACTTGTATGAATCTTTGTGGTGCCCAAGTGTAGGATAGAGTGAGTTCCCTTAGAAGCAGCACCCATAGCTTCATGTTCATCCCCGGTGCTCTGCCCAGCCAGACCCTCTTTATATTAGGCCCAGACCCTTTACCAGTGTGTTTATCTCCCTTGTAGTTGGTGTGAGCATTGCTGACTGATCATACTGCATGAGCTCCCTTCTTGTGTGCATACCTAACAGCCTCTGATGGCTACCATTGCTCATGGCCCTGGGTCCAACATTCCAGCATCTGCAGCTACAACTGTCTCCTCTCTGTGGCCCTTCTCCCTCTCTTCTCTTTCAGGACCTCATGATCTTGGCCAGTCTCTTCTCCTTCGATGTACCATGCACACCCCCATGTCTACAGATATCTACTCATATCCGTTTCCATTCCTCACTGTGTTCCATACAGGCTTGACCTTGTTTGCCAAGAGAAAGACCTTGGTTTGAAACCTCCCTTCTTGACTTACTAAGATTGCAGCAGGAGGCAAATTACTTAGCTTTCCAGAGCCGCAGCTTGCTCATATGTAAAATGCAGTTCCCTTGCATAGGTGGAATGATGGTTAGTGGAGAAAACTCCCACCATGCGTTTAGAATGTGGCAGGGTTTTTTTTTTGTTTTTTTTGTTTTCCTTCTGCACTTCCTAAAAGTGATTTAAGTAGAGACAAGCTTTTATGTGTAAAGTACTTAGAACAGTGCCTGGCTTGCAGTACATGCTCAGTTAAGGTTAGCCATTCTTTTCTTCTTAATTTGAAGAAGTAGCAAGCAGTATTCACCAGCAAACGGTTCTCCCTCTGCTTGTCACCCCTTCATTATGATCATCAGTTTTGGGAACTTGGAGATCAGGAATGTTCCAGGAAGGTAGGCAGCTTGGCGCTGGGACAGGAGCAGGCACAGCCAGAGACAGAAAGAGGACACTAACAGTGTGCATTTCCCAAAATCAACTTCATCTCATTTTTAATTTTGCTAATGGCCAGTCTTTATTTGAGATGTCATAACTGAAATAACACTTTTAATAAAGTAGAACAAATGTGCTCATTCCCCCACCTCCTTCCTTCCTCTACATCAGCAAGGACTTGGTGCAATGATGTATATCACCCTTTTATTTTAATTAAGCATATAGCTGTGAGAGGCTTGTAAAAATGTTGCCAACAGAGAAATGCTTTAACTGATGTGAACTTGAGCTTGGCTTGTCCCATATATCTTTACTACATAAAATTGCCCTCTTCATCTTGCACGTGAGGCGAATGGATGAGCCCTGTGAGTCTCTCAGTGGAGACCTAGGGGGAAGGGAGATGTTTGGAAATGGAAAGAGTGTGGGGCTGTCCGAGGATTCCAGAAGGTTCGGGAAAGTGGAGCAAGGAAAAGGAGAGCTGTTTTCTGTCTGTGGCCAGGTGCAGAGAAATATCCTTGTGGATGAAGGTTCTCTGTCACTTTTTCTTCCACTTGTCAGGTGGCAGATGATGTCTAAATAGACAGATTTCAAGCAGAGGAAAATAATTGGGGTTTTAAATCAGGTACTTTGTGATTTAAACTCAAGCAGTCTGACTCCAAAGCTTCTGTGTTCAGCCATGATGCTGAGCAAAGGAAGTGTGTGTGTGTGTGTGTGTGTGTGTGTGTGCCTGCGCACACCATGTCCAGCACGCACAACCATGTCCAGCCCTTTTCATTTTCATTTTGAAACAGGGTCTTGCTAAGTTGCCCAGGCTGATCTCAAACTTGTGATGCTCTTGCCTCAGCCTCTGAGTAGCTGGGATTACAGGCCGAGCCACTGCTCCCAGCAAGCAGAAGTGTGTCCGATAGTGCCTTTGCAGTTATTCTATAAGACATGAGTGAATAAATGAGCAATGCATAGTGGGTATTTTCTTCAATGGCTTATATCATAGACCACCAAGTGCAGCACAGAAGGCTTAGTGGATGGGGTTTCTGTTTCCTGTTTAAAACACAGATAGGGAGATGGACTCTCCATTTAAATAAGCAGTTTAATAAGAAAAAGAGGAGAGGAAAGCTGAAACAGAAAGAGTAATTTGTATAAAAGAGGACCTAAAGTCAGATGCAAAGTTCTCCCAAACCCAAAGAAGTGAGCTGGAACTAGAACATAGAGCAAAGACATGATTTTGGAATGAAAGCAGGAGCTCCTGGGATTGCAGGCTGCTCCTTTCACAGGGGCTGTGCCCCCTGCAGCACAGCAGCATCTGTATGCCCTCCTGCAGTCCCATTGTCTCACTGTGAATAACTCACCCTGAGATTATCCTCCATGCCTCTTATGAAATTGTTGCTCTTGCTCTCTCAGCTGAGAATGTGAAGCTGCTGTGATTCCTTACCAGCAAGGCATAAGGTGGCGAAGTTAGCCCCCTGGTGAAGTGGGCAGACACAGGCCGCCCAGGGGGAGGGGCTCAGAGGTGGAAACTGAGATCACCGGGCTGCAGGTCTAACCCAAAGGCAGGCTGGCTGCCTTGCTTCATAGCCCTTTACTGTCCTCTGCTAGGATTCCTCTCAAATGGAAAACGGAAACCCACAAAACCTTTATTGCCCAGAACCAAGGTCATGGTTGCAGAGGGTTTGGTGTTCAGGGACTCAGGTCCTAGAGGTCCCTGCTCACACATAAATAAACAGCAGTCACTTCCATGCAGGAGAAGCCAAAAAGCCCAAACTCCTATCTGATTTTTCTTTCTTTCTTTTTTTTTTTTTTTTTTTTTTTCAGTACTGGGGATTGAACCCAGGGGCATTCTACCTCTGAGCTACACCCCCAGTCCTATCTTTTATTCTTTATTTTGAAACAGGGTCCCACTAAGTTGCAGAGTGCTTCACTAGGTAGCTGAGGCTGGCTGTGAACCTGGATCCTCTGGTCTCAGCCTCCCAAATGCTCTCCTATCTGATTTTGACCTCTCTAAATATCTTAGTAGATGCTAAATATTGACATTAACTCTCTCAAAGCAAGGTTCTCAAAAAGAAGAAAGCACATGGAATAACATCAAGTTGAGTTAAAATCATCAAAATTTGACATAAAACAAGGTTCTTTGCTTGTATGTCCTTTTTTTTATCAATGAAGTGACTAAGTGACCAATGTATACAACAGAAAACATCTCTTATTATTGTTACTATTACTACTACTAATATAAAGAAGAAAAATTAAAGGACTTGGTGGTGTTTGATATAAAAAAAAAAAAAGGGTAAAAGTGAGATTTCATCTTTGTTAGGCCAGGGGCATTTTTTAGTTTTTAGCTATAAGAATAATGTTCTTTTCTTAAAATCACATATTACCTATTTTTACCATGTAAAAGTCCCTATCCCATCCCATATTGTTCTCTATAAAGGTAATTATTATTAAAGTCTTCAGTATCTTTCCAGGAAATAGCCATGCATAATCAATTGCAATCAGGTGGTATAGCATTTTAAGGTTTCCTGTTTTACTTAGCAGTATACCATGACTGCATTTCCATGTCAGAGCATTTTTTTTAATCAAGAGATCCTGTCGCCTAGATGTACTAGAATTTAGTTCAACATTAACCAGGTAATCATCAATTGATTTAAATTATTTCTAGTATTGCTAAATCAATGCTGCATAAATATTCTTACATGTGTGTCTTTGCATATTACTACAAGCATTCCTATAGGATAAAATCCCCAGAAGTGGAATATCTGGGGCAAAGGGTGTGAATATTTCATATTTGGATCAGTATTGCTTAGTGGTCCCGGTGAGGGTTTTTTACTTTTGTCTTAAAAAACAATGTTGATGTGTCTGCTGGAGATTTTTAAGAAGGAGTGGAACAGGCACAAATTAAAGCCAGACTTCCTTGAGCTAGACAAAACATAGAACTTTACCATCCATGTGTGACCTTGAATGTATCCTTGAAGTTATCACATCTCCTTTTCTAAAGAAGAACCATCCCTTATAGGGGCCCTGGTGCTGTACTGTCACACTAATGTTGGGAGGGAGGTATAGCCCCTGTCCATCCAGGGATCCATACCGTGAGACCCAAATTCGTCCACTGAGCATCATTAACAGCAATAGCAAGGGAATTGCTGGAAACACAAATCAGGTTCACAAACTTCTTATGAAATATCTTTACCTTGACCTTGATCAGTCATTGACAACAAAGCTGGGGCCCTTGGTGACAGTGGTTATACCAAGCAAAGCATTACGACCCCCAGGGATCCTTTAAATCTCATTTTGTTTTTCTTTTGCCAAGTCAGAACATCATGCAGAAATACATACATATATATATATATATATATATATATATATATATATATATATATATATATATATACACACACACACACACACACACACACATATAAGATGAATGCAGAGCACAGTTGAAATTTCTCCTGCTATGAGACTCTCCACACCTTGAATTTTGGACTCTCAAGCCAGTTTCAAATGCAGCTTCATTTTTCTTCCCTGTCATTACCTGATTCCATCTGAAAATCTCAGCATGTGGTTCTCTTTTCCCTTAATTCATTAGATTTGGCATTGCTGTTTATTATATCAACTTGACATCTGTCTAATATAACATCTTTGAAGCACCAGGATGTTTAAAAAAAGAGAACGAGAGGGGATTTAACTCTCCAGGGCTAACCGGAGACTGTTTAAATTTATAGAGGTGACTTTAGCCCTTTGTAGATCTTCCTCCAGATAGAAATATATTTGTAATCAAAATGATAATCCATATTCCCTCATTCTTCAGTGGAGATGAAGAGGAAAGGACTTCAGAGAAGGCTGAGCTATTTATTCACAGATTGTTTAAAATTGGTGTTCATCTGTCCTGGGAGAAGATTGTCTTAGCTTGATAGAGCTGACCCTTTGAGCCCAGGGAAGAAAAAGCATTCCACACTAGCCCACATAGGCTTGCTTGGCTTCTCCAAAGAGAAATTCGGGTTGAGCACGCCAAAACCTTCCAGATTGGAGGGCATGTTTCTAGAGATAATATAGACATAAAAGCAATACTGAATTTTTCTTTTTTGATGGGAAGCAGAAAAAAAATCTAACAGAACCTAGGCTTTAGAGAGAAGACTGCCAGCTAGCCCAGGAACAGGAGAGGAGGGTTGTGGCCATGTTTCTTTAATACAGAGGAAGTCTCTTAAAATTTTTTGTCATTAACTGTCTGCCCCAAAAAGATGTGCCTTGTTTGAAGTGCTGGTTGGAATTCTTTGGTATAGAGTATCAATAAAAAACAAACATGAAGCTTTGGCTGAAATTTATGTCAGGGCACCTGTTCTATCCTCAATGCCACATGCAGACTCTGTAGCAGGCAAGGGATCGAGCCTGGGTCAAGCACAGCAGGAGGGGTTAGGAGCAGTTAAAAACCCCACTGCTCATTTCTCAAAGTCTGATAAGACTGGGACTTGACTAGGGATTGCTATTGACCTTGAGCTGGAACCTAACCTCACTATACCCTTGACCTTCTGCACAGTATTTTGTTGTTGTTGTTGTTGTTTGTTTGTTTGTTTGAGGTTTTTTTTCTGAGTCTCAAAGACCCTAAATTTGCTGATCATTATGCAATATGCTCATGGCTATCTCTTCCTAGTTATTCATCATTCCACCAAAGGGATAGAACTACCCCTGTTTAGCGATCCCGTCATTTATTTCCGTCTGCTTTGTACCTCTGAAGCTGAGCATATTAGTCATGTTGTGTGACAAGGATGGCGGGGATATTCCCAACTGTTCAGAAGGAGAGGGGGGCAAAATGACAGGCAGAGAAGCCGCTATCAATAATATAAAGCACCGCGGGTGAGGTGCGCCACATTTTGGTGTCGTCAGCAATCTCCCCGTTTGCAGCTTCCCCAGTGGAGCTGAGAGAGAAGTTTCCTGGGGAAAGAAAGAAGAGGGGAGGGAAATAAAAAAGGGGGCAGGGAAAAAAGAAATGCAAAAAAAAAAAAAAAAAAACTCTGTGAGACTGAGAAACACATTATTTTTAAAATGAGCAATCCTTTTTGTCGAGTTAAGTGGAAGCCAGTTATGATCTAAATCAATAGAATTGATAACGTTTTCATCTTGAAAGGTTAACTGTATTTTTGACACTCTCCTATCTCCCGAGCAACTCAGCTTTTAAGAAAAAAGAAAACAATCCTCTGGGCAAGGAGCCTCGGATACACTTAATTTAAGGCTGATGTTTATGACTGGTCATTGACCTTGAAATTCCATTAGTGCTAATGAAGGACAGTGCTGGCTGATTCCAGCCCCAATCCCGTAAGTGATGTGCTTGGCGCCTGGAGGCCCCCGCCTTTGGTCTCTGCATTTGACTGGACCTGCTTTCACTGCATCCTGATGCATCTGCTGCTGCTCTGTCTTGCAGGGTAAAGAGCTACCATTGCTGTGGGGTCTCCAAAGAGAGGAGAAAGGCCGGCTAGTGAGAGCACATGGCTGGCTGCATATGCATTTTCCTGAAATTCACAGGCAGGACAGAACGTGCAGCCAGCACCTTAACATTGCCCCCCTCGACTGGACCCTAATATTGATATCCCACATATACCCATCACTTAGATTTAACGATTATGAATATTTTGTTGCCTGTGGGATGGTGGTTGCCTTATAGAAGTCTTTTAAATGACAGGGACTGTGCCACTTAATAACTAAATATTTCGGTCTGCCTCGCAGAAAAGTGAAAATAGGCTCTTAAAAAAGTACATGATTATCACATCCTACAAAATGAATAATAATTCCAGAGTATCATCCAACATCCAGTCCCTAATACAAGTTGTCCCAAAATTGTTGTTCAATAACTGCCTTGTTCAATCCACAATATAAACGCGGCTCATGCATCATATTTAATGGGCCTGCCTCTTTTAGTCTGAACTGTGCTGTTTGGTACTGTGGGCTCTGGCCGTGTGTGGTTAAGGAGCACCTGAAATATGGCTTGCCCAAATTAAAATGTGCTATAACTGTAAAACACACACTGGGTTTCAAAAAATATCAAAAAAAAAGGAAGGTGTGATATCTTATAATTATACATTGATTTTAGGTTGAAATTCTAATATTTTGGATATGTTACATATAATAAAATACATTTATTAAATATTTGTTTCTTTTTACTTTTTTAATGTGGCTACTAGAAAATTTCAAATTATGTAGGGGGCTTACCTTTCCACTGACTAGTGCTGGTCTGAAATGGTACCCTCTTCCTTTTCATCTAAAACAGTTTCTCCCTTCCCCTTTTCCCCTCTGCCATTGACTTGTTCAAGCAACCAGATGGGTTCTGGGAAGCATGCCACACACCCCCTTCTAGGTTCTCTTCGTGGTATCTCCATGGTATAGTTTGGTAATTTTTTTCTTCTACCCATCCCCCTTATTTCTATCAACTGGCTATTTAGATAAAGGCTTGCTTAGATTCAACCTTAAATTTTTTTTTTTGACAAGAATACTCAGCAATACTGTGCATTTGGAGGGAACCATATCAGAATGCCCCTAACACTAATTGCTTCCCTGTTCTCATGCCAACATTGATCAAGACCTCCATTGTGAAGGTGCATGTCTACCCTCGCTATCAGCAATAATCTGTGACTAATAATCTGGCACTCCAAGAATCAACCTTTAACTTCAGTGATTTTACCATTCATTCATGACTGGTCTCTGAATCAGTTATTTAATTGGTGGTTGTAAAATGATTTTTTTTCTTCCAATCTACTTACATGCATTAGTTAGAATTCACCCTGGGCTATTTGGCTACCTTGAAATATAGAAAGGACTAGATAATTACCTGATTCTTTCCCTGTAACTGTCAATTTTTAAAATAACAAGTTGGTATAAAAGCTATCTCTCTTGACAAATGGATGTTTTTTGCTTTCTCTTTTTTGAGTATTATGAGCTCATGGATTTATATACATTAACTATCACATAGAAATTTTTAATTAGTTTAAATTTGCTTAATTTTGAATTAGTTTCTCACATTTAAAAATTTGAAAGAAAATAATCTAAAAATTTTCATTAAATCAATATATCTGGATACCCGTAGATAGCTGGGCTTCTACAGCAGTGGCCCAGGCTGTCACACTGTTAACCCCAGAGTTCTCTCAGATGGCATTTTGGCTCTGTCCTTAGAGGGGGCAGGCATGCTCCTACTGGGACCATGTCTATCCAGTTGCTGAGTTAGTTGCCTGCCTTGTCCCTCTGAGTTTTCCAGTTTGTGACTCTCAAGTCACAACCACTTATGTCATAAATAAGGAAGTTAAAATACAAACAGAAGGGACTAGCTGAGTGGGATAGCAAGACAGGTGGCGGGATGGGGACCAGAATCTAAGTCTCCTCCTCCTGGGAGGAGCAATGTTGTGGTCCTCAGTTACCAAGAGGATGTTCCAGAAAGTTCAGGTAGCAGCCGTAGCAGCTAATTCTTGACTCAGCTTCTTCCTAGCTGTGTGACACGAGGCTTCCAGACCTCTTGAATCCTTGGTTTTCTTTTCTGTTAAGTGGAGAGAAGGCAGAAAAACTCAAACTAAGTGCTTTAAATATGGTATGAATTATTGTACAAGTGAAAGTCAACTGTAATCTAGTGCAATGAATCATTCATTTCAAAATAACTAGAAGAGTTTGTAAGTTCTCAGCTTGTAGAAATGGTAATATTTGAGGAGACAGAAATTCTGATTACCCTGATTTTATCATTACACATTGTATATATGTATTGAATTATAATAGTATACCCCATAAATGAGTACAAATATTCTATGTCAATAAAAAACTACAACCAAAAAGTTGAAGATGATTCAGCACAGCCAAGATTTATCTCTGCAGGCTAGGTTTCAGGTCGTTTCAAATGTTCTCATATGAAATTCTCTCCAAGACTGTCCAAGATAAGTGAGAAAAGCTCGCTGAGACACAGTGAGAGACAGACTTCCCTGAAAAGTGATGTCACTCAGGCTTAAACCTGCATCTGCTGTGCTCAGAACTGCCGGCTTTTCCCGCTACAATCCTGATCACTAATATGCCATCTAATGTCATCCTTCTTTATTCCAAAATTGGGGGCTGGGGTTATTTAGAAAGGTAGCTGGAGGCTGGCTAAATGGTTATGACCACTTCTTAATGCCATAGAGTAAGTACATATTTTCAATGTGCTAACAAGACTTACATGCAGTGAGACTGTTTCAAGGAAATATTTCCCGAGCTATGCATTTAATTTAGACTCTGTGAAACCCTGTTTTTAATCAGAGATGCCTCATTAAAAGCATACTCACTGGGAGCTAATGATAAGTCATAGAAAATAAGTTTAAACCCACAATACAGCTGTTTTCCCATGTGTCCCAGTCACTCCAGCTTTTGGAGGCTGTACAGAGAAAGAAAACACTAATAGTAGAGCCGGTAGAGCTCCAATAGCCCATCAATTATTCAAAATGTGCGCACTGTGCTCTAACATACGCATATCTGTTACATATCTAATAATCATTCCTTCGCAAATGTTTTTAATCATTCGGCATTTAATTAACATGTGCTATTTGTCTTGGGAAATCAAGAGTATGCAGGCTGAGATGGTTGGGGTTTACAGAGAGAGGCCGTGTGCATCAACCCATGCAGAACTGTTTGGTTGGTTTTAAGCACAGCTTCTTCTGCTTTTATTTTCCTACCTGGTATAAAGCAACAGGCTGCACTCCCCCATTTCCAGGGTCTAGGATTTTCGTTGCTTTTTTTCTTTAACAAGAAAGGATGAGGGCTATGATTTCCTTCACAGTCTGTTTTAAAAGAGGTTCCATTTGCAGAGGCCATGTTGATCAAATATTGAGGGGAGGCACTCGTCATGACCATCTCATTCGGCAAGCACCACGTGATAGTTTAGTCCACACAGGCTGAATGTGTGTGGGTGTGTAAAGGTATAAACATACGAATGTGCATAGGTGATTATAATAAATATACATTGAATGTGCAAATATACAGTTGTGCATAGATAATTATACAAATTGTGTGTGTGTGTTTATGGATAGAAATATTTCTTTAAACAACTGCCACTATCTAATGTAGCGTAAATTCTGCTCATTTAGATATTTTAGTCTTAAAGATGATTGCTGTATGACAACAGACTACGTTACACTGAGCCTTCAGTTTTTCTTATCATGTCAGTAAACAGACTTCATCTTCACAGCTCCACTAGATTACCAAAGAGCTGAATGCTCTCACATGATCCGTCATCCCCCGGAGAAGACGGTGCTTTTAAGAAGCTTGTTTTCAGCCCAGATGGTTTGGTTCTGCACACGAGCACTTGACAATGTCCTTCCTTGAGCTTTGAAATCATGTATCTGCCCGTGTTTAACAAGAAAAGGAACACTGCACATTTGCAACGAATTTAGTTAATGTTTAAAGCAGATCATGCAAAAAGCAAGGGGAGCTTCTCTGGGGACACAGCTGTAAAGTAGAACTCAATCTAAGGAGAGGAATCGAGAGACCTCAGTTCATGGGACTCTGAGCTTCAGCCCCATGGCATGGGTTCATACCCAGTCCAGAAACCCAGTTCTGCTGCGAGGAGGGCTGAGTCTGGGCAATAGCCACAGTGGAGAGGAAAGCAAAAAAATCTCTTTAGGTTTTTTCATCGTCTACTTCTCATGGTACCTAAATAAATCTTCGGGCCACATTCTCCAAACTCTAGGCCAGTGATTACCACTCAACTGCCTTCAAGTAAAGTCACTGGGTGACATGGAACAGGCATAGTAAAATTACTTATCTATGAGACAAAAAAAAAGCCCAGCAATGCACATTCAATGATAAATGACAGTGGACAAAGCGGCCTTCGTGTTAGGAGGCAGCTGGGACTTCTGTGGATGATGCCAAACTCAAGATTGCTGTACATGTCTTCTGCAGAGGGCAGCTGGCCCTGAGCTGCATGGCGGGGGAGAAGGAGCCGCAAGTGATGCATATTCTGGGTATTCAAGAGAAGCCCCCGATCCAGATGTTTATGTGAATTCTCTGACTCTAAAATAGTGACTCAGATTTTTTTTTAAATTATATAGGAGCCAAATTAAACATGTGCTGTAGGCAAAAGAAGTGCGACTAGGTCCAAAATATCAGTGTTCTATACAAGGATAACTCAGTCAGGGGCCCTTGCCGTCTGTTCTGCTATTAATTCACATATTTCCACAAGCTCAATGGCTAGGGGACCTGGGACATATGTCCGTGGGTCTGTTGTGAGTTTGCATAGAAGAGCCCTTGAGCGTGTAGGCGGGGAAAGGCAAGAAGCCTGAGTGGGTTTCTGATGTGGTTTCCACATCATCTTCACACCTGCAAGGGAAGTGGCTTGTAGAGTGTGGACAGGTAAGAGTCCTGAGCATCTTTGAGGTGCCTCCTCGATGGACTTGGGAGGCGTGTGCTTCTCCCTAAGCACTATCTGCTGTTTTCTCTGCACTTCTTAACCAGGGAGCATTTTCTGTTGTATTAGAGGTTGAACACCTTGATCCTTGGTAATATATGATACAGGGTAGTCAAGTTGGAAGAATCACAGTGAGCTATTATCTAGTCTGCTTTTTCATATTATTTCAGGATGACGAAGATCTGTAATAAGCTGTGTTTACTGGGCCTCAGAATTCCTTCTTTTGCTGTGTTTCCTTGCACAGTTTGTTACCCTGATTATAGATGTTTCAGGTTCCTTGTTATAGGAGCAAGAAAAAGTCCCTGGAGCCACCTTAGCAGCAGTCAATCCAGAGCACCGTGTCTCTTCTCGGTTTTGGGGACAGTATTAATTCAGCCTCTTCAGAGCCTCATGTCCTCTTCCACCACTCATCCTTCTTGACATCAGGATTCGTCCCCACAGGGTGACATCATCTCCGCTGGAAGCCTGCCCTCAGTCCTCTGCAGGCTGAGCCAGGGACCACATGCCATTCAGATGGGTTAGGAGGGATAGGCAAGGGTGTGAGAAGGTTAGAGGTCCCAGGTGACTTGTCTGCCACTGCTGTGCCTGACAGGGTCACTGTCGCCTGGGCAATGTTTATGGCGACAATGTTTATATAATTATTTAAAAAGATAAATATAGCCAGGCATGGTGGCCCATGCCTGTAATCCCACTACTTAGGAAGCTAAGACAGGAGGATCATAGGTTCAAGGCCAGCCCCAGCAACTTAGTGAGGTCCTCAACAACTTAGTGAGACCCTGTTTCAAAACAAAAAATAAAAATTGCTATGCTGGTGTGTAGCTCAGAGGTGGAGTGCCTCTGGGTTCCATCCCCAGTACTGAAAAAAATAATAATAATTAAAAGATGAGTATGTAAAATGCAACACTTATTATAATATGGAATTATATTTTAATCTATATAAAAACAGGCAATATAGTCAAGTGATTTAAAATTCAAAAAAATTGTACAATGTGCAGCCACCCAGTTTGTGATGTGACATTAGGTGAAAAATGAAAAGTGTGAAACAAATGCCCCCCATATATGCACACATCCACACACATATGTATATGTATGTATATATGTATATGTATGTATAAGCACAAACACACAACTTATTCATAGAACAAGACTGAAAGAAATAAGCAAAATATTTACAGTGGCTGTTTTGAATGGAAAAATTATGGGTAATTTTTTTACCTTCCTATAATTTCCAAAGTCTCCTTATACTCTATGTATTGCTTTAAGAAAATACTAATATATTTATTATATGTATAATACACCATCATTGAAGTCACCAAAGCAAAAAGGTGATAACACAAACCCAGAACTCACCAGTGGTAGAACTCACCGGTGATGTGCTGCTTTCCTGGCCTTTGCTTCTCACAGGATCGTACTTAATACTACTGTTGAGTAGTTTGCCTTCTGGTTAACAAACTGGATGCATCTTTATAATGGAAAAATCTCTTTCAAGAGCAGAGGCTTGTATCGGCAAGCATGTGAGTGTTGAAGGAAATAAGGAAGAAAGGTCTGCTGACGGGGAGAGTGTAGGTACGTCTCACATGTCCAGCCAGTAGCACAGGGGAGGCGAGGATAGAGGGCGAGGATGCCCTCGGGGTCTGCCTTACAGCTGAGCCCCTGGCTGAGGCCACCTGTCCCTGCTGACCCACGGCTATGGCTCTCCATGGACAAGGGCTTGGCAGAGCAGAAAGCCTGCGTCAGCCCCTTACAGCACTGAAACTTAAAACACTAAGTGAGAAAGTATTTAAAAAATCCTGCTTTATTCCCAGGGACAAAGAGAGCCCCCCAAAATCCAATCACTTCCTGCAGTAATTTTATTCTAACATAAGATCACATTTATTATCACCAGTTGCATAAAAACACACAGCTTTTACAAAAATGATTCTTGATAGAAAAATATTTGTTTGACTACATCGTGATTTTTGTGGAAACACCACACTATTGCTGTACCGTCAGCTAAGGCTTCAGGGGAACAGTTTTAACATTCAAGTGCATGCAAAGAACCTATGAATACTTTATTACAAAAATAATTTAGAATACAGAAATATCTGGAGCTACAGAGTTTATGCTTCTGGTTATATTTTCTTTTCTTTTTCTATATTAAAAACAAAACAAAACAATGTATAAGCCTACTGCTTAGTAGAGAGATAGCCACTATAAGAGTTTGGGATCCAGACAGAATTTTTCTGATGGCCTTGTATCCCAATCCATAATCATGCACAGACATATAATGAATGCTTCCTTTTTAAACAATTAAACTTAAACTCTCATGTTTTTCATCCCCTGAGCTCTAAGTCTCACTTGTTCTAAACTCTTTTCCAGAGCAATAACATTTCCCACGTATGAATCACCAAATGCTAAATGTACTCTTCTCAGCAAATGCAATTCATTTGAGAATAACTCTGGATAAATTGCCTCTGATGCTTCGTTATTGCTGGAGACAACAGGCAATGCCAAGGCAATGAGAGTCTGCTAAACAAGTCATTGGTTTTAGTTCCTTCTGTACTTTTAAGTATAATAGCCTAGGATCATGTCTTATTTTTTCATTTTCCTTCCTTTCTTGAATATTAAAATATAAGGGGAAGGCAATGAGGGGAATGTCATATTTTCTTTATGAGGAAACTATTCCTGACTCTATTTCACAGATTAAGAGCCGGAGATGGAAATTAGAATTTGCAAATGATTAGAGACTGATGCTTGCTGTTTCTAGAGCTCCAAGAAGGATCCTCATAGGACCCTTGTTCATTAGCTCACCGCCCCTCTGGATGGTTTGCTTCCTAACATTCTCCACCTCAACAGTAGCTCACTTGGAAGAAACTGGCTTCCAAACACACATGTTTGCTACATGAACATGGGACAGCAGTTAAAATCTTCACAGAGGAATACTGCCTGTTGACCTTCTTTCGTACCCCCAGCACTTCATTAATGCTAAAGCTCTAGCGTGAGCCCAATAAATGAAATCTATTGAAATAAAATGCTATTTAATTCCAGAATAATTTGGCAGTCTTAAACCAGGCAGACATCATCCTCTTCTTTCCAAGGTCAAAAAGTCTAGACATCCTCTCTGCAGCCACAGAAGTTTGTCCTTCTTGCTAACTGGGCGACAGTGGGGAGGAGTGAGAATGTAGATGGGTGAGAAGAACCAGGCCTCCCTGAAAACCTGCGGCTCAGCCAGGGAAGGACAAGGTCCTGCAGGCAGACGGGCATATGTGTGACCCCAGTGCTTCTTTGCTCTGTGCCCTGGGGCAAGTTACCTAGTATTTGAACAGAGCATCTTCATATATCAAATCAGCACAATAAACCTGACTTGTAATGTTTCTGAAGTTGAAATGGGCACATGATAGGTGTGTTGGCTTTGCATCCCTAGAAGGAAATATCTGAGATAATTAACTTAGAAAAGTTTGGGCTCACAGTTTTAGAGGCTCCGGTCCATGATTGAATGACCTGAGGGCTTTTGGCCTCTGGTGGGGGTGCTACATAAAGATGGGGGTGCATGGTAGAGCAAGACCACATACATCAGGAGCCAGGAAGCAAGAGAGAATGGAAGGGTCTGGGATCCCACAGTTGCCTTTCAGGCCTACCCTAGAGCTTCTAATTCAGAGTGTCTGGGATTGTAGCAAAACATTGCTGCTTCTTAAAGTTCCCATACGATACTCATGCTGCTGGTCCATACTTGGAGAACCACCAATGCTGTCTCCCCACTCACCCTCAGTTCCCTTGCATGATTCCTGTTCTTCTGCTACATCTGCACTGGAGTTGCACTTCCTCTGGAAGCCCAGCATGGAGCTCTTTTATTTATGCATGTTCCCATCATCCAGCTCCTAGTGCTTCTTCATAGGACCTGGCAAAATCGTAAACGCTCATCTACGCAATTATTTTCTTGCATCTGTGGTCCATACAATTCTATGAACTCCATCAATGAAGAGCTGTAATATTCACCTCCATTCCTCTGTGCCCAATACAATGTCTGGTATAGACGAGGTGCCCAATAAATTGTTATAGAAGAGGTGAATGAACTCACCCATCCCTTCATCCATCCAGCAAACATTTAAGGGGACCATGGGTAACAATGATTTCTTGTTTCTTCCAAAAATGCCAAAAGAAAGGATTTTAAATGTCTCCAACACCTTTTTTACAGCCATGGACACAGGCCAGATTCAGATTCTCAGAGAATCATGGAGCACAGAAACCCCGGGGTACCTGCTTCCTGCCTCAAGGCACCCCACTTTGGAACAACATTCTACCCAGTGACCTGGTTGAGGTTGATAATCTGGAATATTGAGCCAAACCTTAAGTGCAATTGTGTATTTTGCATTGCCCTAAGAGAATGCGTTCTCTTATCTGGTCATTTTTCTGTGTTGCATTTACCACTTCTAATGATAACTCTGAACCTGCGTGGTGCTGCTCAGGATTCCTCTCATTCTGTCTCTGACTTACTGAGAAGAACCCACAACAGCAGGGCAGATAGATGCCCAGCATCACTGAACAACTGCATCGTGGCCTTCTGTGTTTTTAAGTTCAGACCCATCTAGAGGTTCTACTCTTTGTGCTGTTGTTGTTGTTGTTTTTAGAGGAAAAATAAAAAAGACTAGTTATATACAGAAATAAGTTAAGAAATTATCTAAAAAAGCTCAGGAAAAACAGTAAAAGAGAATCATTGCTTTCTTTGCACAGAATTTAGTTAGAGAAAAATATGCCTTTAGCCAGACTTTTACAAAGGAGATTAAGAATAGTTGTACTCAAAAATTTTTCCCTATAGTGTTGGGGATCAAAGCTAGGGCCTTGCTCATGCCACTGAAATGCCTCTCAGCCTTTAAAGCCAAGCAGTAGCCTTGTCTCTTTCTGCCCTTGCTCTTATGCCCCGTTTTTTTTTTGGGGGGGGTGGTTCGTGTGCTGGGGCAGAAGGTGTGTTTTCCTTCTGTGGGTACACCAGGAAGCACTGGATATAGGTTATTAGAGAACAAGCTCTCTGAGAATCAGAAGAAAGGACACTCACAATTTCAGTGATATGAGTCTTAGAAGAAAAGTGATAAGAAGGATTAGGATTGGAGGATTAAAAGACTCTTAAAAAAAAAAAAAAACCCAAGCCAACACAGGGCCCATTACTTTATATACATTCTCCAAAATCACATGAATGCAGGGAAAGAAAGGAAAGGGGTGGGGAGGTGGGGGAAACTGGCTTCAGTTCAGAATGTCAATTTGTCTCTTTCTAATTCCCTTTTCACAATTTATTTGACATTTTGAACAGTGGCCAAAAAAGCTATTATAACTATAAAACATATTCATTGGAATAAATCTCATTAGTTGAGCGATTTAATTAAGGTATTGACGTGCTTAATTGATACGTGTAAGCCAAGACCATTTTCATGTCTCATTTCCATATGCTTTCTGCTTTAAGAGACATGAGGAGCTGGATCTTTAGAAGAAGAAAAAAAGCACCCTCCATAAAAAACGCTATAGATTCATCTGCACCGCCCTCCCCGGGGACCACTTCCTGCCGCTCTCCTTGACTCCCAGCCAGCTCCTCCTCTAAGTGGCGCTGCTGGGAGAGAAGGTGACCACCCAGCCTGAGTGCCTGTCAGGCCCTCTTATGATCAATAGCAGAATATTTATATTAATAAAGCACCGAGTTAATTAAATAAAACGGTCCTCCGGGTAAGCTTAAGATACTAGAGGATGTGCAGGAATCGATAGAGTCAACCATTTGAACATTAAGTATGTGCCTTGAAATTTTATGGAGCTCTTACAAACTCACTTTGTAATGTAAAAAAGTTTGAAGCCTGCACAAGTTCCCTCCGCCAAAACCTTGTCTCTGGCTTCCGGAGGAGCCAAGGGAGTCAGGGAGGACAGGAGCTGCTAGAGGTGGGAGATTCGGGGAAGTCTCAGCAGGCCTCCCCCTGCTTGGGGAGCAGCCCTCTTGGGGGGAAGGGGTTCATCTTAGAGGACAAGGCTCTGCTGAGGGACAGAGGCCCGAGCTCTGAGCAGGGTCCACACTAGAAGATGGCACTTGCTTGTTCCCAGAGCAGCCTCCAACAGAGACCCGTGGCCTCCCTTCCTGTTCTGGGTCCTCTTGTCCTGAGAAAGCCCCAGCGCTGGGCTCTTTGGGAAGAACCTCTGTGCACCAGCCCCACACCCTGCCTGGCTCCCCCTGCCACTTCTCCTCCTGTCTTTCTCTGCCTCTTGTTCTGTCTGTCTGCGTCTTTCTGTGCGTGTCCTTGGTGTGTGCACACCCGTCTCCATCCTCTTTGTCTGTGTGTCTTTGCCTTTCCAGGGTCTCTTCTGTGAAATGACCTTCTCTGTATCCATGTTTCTGCTCTCACTTTCTCCCTCTCTTTTGTTTACTCTGGGTTTATTGTCTTTGTCTTGCTGTGTCAGTCTTTCTTCTTCTTTATCTGTCTGTATCTCTGCCTCTCTCTGTGTCTCTCTGCCTGTCTCTGTCTCTGTCTCTGTCTCTGTCTCTCTCTCTCCCCCCCCCTTCATCTTTATCTTTCTATCTTTAAAGGGGTCCCTTTTGCACACACTGTACACCAGCAGCAAGGCCCAATTTGCCAGCCCTCCCCACCACCCTGGGGCAGCCTCCATCTCCTGAGTTTGGAGACAGGAAAAAGGACAGAGGCTGCTGCATCTTGCTTCCAGAAGCTGGTCTCTTTGCAGAGGTGACATCATACCTGCTGTCCCCTTTGTCCTCTCTGTACACTGTCTCTCCTCATTTTCCTAGTGTCAGACCCATAGTGCCTAATTCCCTGGGTACACTGTAGTCACCTTAGTAGTGATGACCCTTCATTGAAACATAAGCCTAGGACAGCTCCGGCAGGGTGGTGAGGATTCCATTCTCCAGAAAGAGGACCATCAGCCAAGGAACTTGTGTTAGCAGCAACAGATTCAACTGACCTTTCTGCCGTGACAGATCTCAGCCTTCCTTCTTACCCTGTTCCCTGCATGGCTCTGGACTCCTTTGAAGCTCTCCCAGTTTCTTCTGCAGAGGGTACTTTGACTCACCCTGAGTACCTCTGCTCTCAGCCCAGGTTGGTGTTTGGATCGGGGATCTCTCCCTTTCCTAGGGCTCTAGGACACTAGAGCCCTCCTTCCAGAAGCCTGGTCAACTTCACTTAGACTTCTTCCCTTCCCTCCTCCTAGAGGAGTCTCATACTGATGTCTCCTCTACAAAACAATTGCTGCACAATCAACTCTTCCCTAGCCAGGACTACAGGAAGCCTAGTAGCTCTAACCTGTCCCCATGTCTGCCATAGACCCTCTCTATCTTGGGGAAATTGATCACCTCTGTAAGAAAAAGTCTCCCTGCAGGACCCAGGGAAGCTTTGAGCCAAGCAGACTGAGCGGCACCCAGCTACTGCTTTCTTTCATCCTGAACTTGACCTAGAGTTGCTGCTTTCCAGTTTTAGAGTTCCTGTGTGCATTAGTCAGGTTTCCATTACTGTAAAAAAATAAAAATAAAAAGCACAAAAGAGTGAATTTGCAAAAAGAAAAGGGTTCTTTTTGCTCGTAGTTTTGGAGATTCCTGTCCATGATCTATTGGTTCTGTTGCATTTGGGCCTTTTAGGAGGCAGCATATATGGTGGAAATGTGTGGTGGAGCAAAACCATTCAACTCATGACCAGAAAGCGAAAGAGGATGAATAGGGGAGCTGGCGTGTCCTCAGTGACCAGAAGACCTCCCTGTCGGGCCACCCTGCCTCCCAGTGGTGCCACCCTGGGGACCATGGCCTTTTGGGGAACAGATAAGTTCCAAACCATGTCACTAGACAATATTCCGTAGGTCACGAAGGCAGGAATTTTCTTGTCTTCTACTTAGGATGCCTAGCTGCTAACTTCAACAGGTATTTATTTGTTTACTTATTTATTATACTAGAGATTGAACCTGGGGGTGGGGTTCTTTATACCTCCAAGCTACACCCCAGCCCTTTTTTTTTTTTTTTTGAAACAGGGTCTCACTAGGTTTCAGTGAGTCTCACTGAGTTACTGAGGCTGACCTCATACTTGCAATCCTCCTGTCTCAGCCTCCCAAGTACTGGGATTACAGGCAGGCATGCACCACTCTGATAATTAGTATTGATTTATTGTACTTATTTATGAACCAGGTAACATACAATAAGCCTTCAATTCGTTAGCCATTTCCTAATAATTCCTTGACATAAGTAATTCCATGGCCTCATTTTACAGATGAGGAAACTGAGGCATGGACAGGGTAATACACTCATGCAGTCATTCAAACAGCAGAGAATGCAGCCGGCTCTTCCGGCCGAGGTTTCACCGCTATGTCTCACTGCTCTTGAAGTCTTGGCTGTGCAGGACTTCTGTGCCGGGTGTGAAAGGAGTGTATCAGGGAAGGTGTGGCTCAGGCCACACTTGAGTATGAGCAGTTTCAGGGGAACAAGGGAGGTGTTTCTGAAGAAGTCTCCCTCCATCCCTTCTCTCTGCCTCCCTCTGAAGAGGTCCTTTCCCCTTCGTTGGGGACAAATGAGTTTGTTTATTTATTTATTTTTATTATTATTATATTTTTGGCGGTACTGGGGATTGAACTCAGGGGCATTCTACCTCCGAGCTGTACCCCCAGCCCTATTTTTTTATTCTTTATTTTGAAACAGGGTCTCACTAAGTTGCGGAGTGCCTCACTAGGTAGCTGAGGCTGGCCTCGAACCCGGATCCTCCAGTCTCAGCCTCCCAAATGCTGGGATTACAAGTGTGCACCACCACACCCAGCGCAAGGAAGTTTATTGTGTTTGGAACAAGGCTAGTGGCAGCCGTCTCACATTCATCACTAATTAATTTCCTCTTTGCAGTTCCCTAGGTTCTCCCAGCACCCTTGTCCCTTGTCCCTTGTCTAGCGCCTTTCCAACTAAGTGGTCAGAAGCAGGTCTGGGATTAAATATTGGCGTGAACTTCAAGTTTGCTGTAAATCCATTGAACTGCATCCATTTTTACATAAATAAGCAAGAGAGCAGCATCTGTTCTCCTTCAGTCGATACAGAACATCCACAGGTGTGAGTTATTAGCAATAACTGAATAACTGTAATTGCTTTGAATGAACAATAAATAGTACAAGAGGTCATGATGAGAAATGTCCTTCTATAGTATTAACATAGCTTAATGGCTTAAGCCATTGTACACTTTATCCTGTGCCAGGCTTCAAGAAGCCAGCCTTGCACTTCGGGTGCTGAGCTATTCCTGAATTGCTTCCCTGCTTTGGGAGAAGAGAATTTTGAGCCTTTCTAAAGCCGCATTGATTTTATGGGCAGATGGCCCCAGGATAGCTTCTCACCTCCGCCATTGAGGTTTTTTTCACTTGTTTAATGGGGTTCTGAAAAGTTACAGGAAAGAACAGGGTTGCATGAGCTGCATTCCCATGGTCCCTCCCCACCCTGCCCCAGCATGCCCATGTTTCTTCAGTAGAACAGAAGAGACCACATACAAGTCACCCCAGCGCCTTCTCCCTTTCTTACTGGGAAAGAGAATTGTCAGGTCCACAGTACAGTAGTTGCAAGATGAGGCGTGCAGACATGAGGCGTGCAGACGATGTACAACAGTGTGCAAAGAAAGTTTCCCTCTTGATCAGGTTGGACACTCAAGGCTGCAGTGGGCTATGGATTAAGAAGTGGCTTCAGTTTCTTAGTCCTCCAGACTTTTCCCTTCTCATTTCCTCCTCCAGTTTTCTTTTCTCTTTCTTTCCCCCCCCCTTTCTTTTTGGTACTGAGAGTTGAACCTAGGGGCATTCTATCTCTGAGCTATACTCCCAGCCCTTTAAATTATTTTTTTTTGAAACAGGATCTCTATAAGTTATTGCATACTGTCCTCAAACCTGCAAACCTCTACTGGGATTACAAGTGTGCTCAGCCCTAGTTTTATTTCAGTCCATCCTCAAATTCCAGGAGGGTTCAAGGTTCCCAGATCTTTTAGAGAACTTGACAGGGAGGAGTCAGACCACAGGGCTGATTATCTTCTGGATAATCACTGCCTAGCATCCCCTTCCAGCTTCTCCAGTGGGTTTCAGGTGGGGGACACTCATCTCTTCAGTGCCTGGAATGTCATTATCTTGGTCTCAACAAGTGCCAGGATTTAGAAAGGGGAGAGAAGGACTTGTTCTTGAAGATGAAACATTGTCAGGCACATAGCCCTTCTCTGTATTGAATTCATTTTCCAAATCCCTTGGACCCTTTCAGACCAGGTTTCCACTGTCTTCAGAAAATCCTAATGTTCTGTCTCCACAGCCTGCCTTCCCAATGTAAGAGCTTCTTCCCACACTTCAGCTCAGCTCAGGAGCCTTTTCTCAACTGAAGCTTTATCTGTGGCTTCTCAGAATGCAAGCCTGCTCTAGGGGCATTGCTTCTCAAGCATGACCCTCCACCAGGGAGGTGGAGATAGAAGGGTAGAGGAAGACAGGAAGAGCTCTTTCTAATGCAGAGGGACAAGGAACAAACTGGACTTGGAAGAGAAAATACAACTCCAGACCTTGAGATTCATTCTCGATCACCCATGAGCCAGACAAGGACATGAGATCATTTTCACTTATTTTTTTTTAATCCAGTCAACAAATATGTTTTAAGTCATGTACCCAGCCTATGCTCAGCAGAAACGCTTGCCCACAGGATGCTACTAATTTAATGAGGGAGCCAGGAGAAAGGACCACATAACTACAAATTCAGCCTCCAACAAGCATGTAGAGTGACGACAAGCAACATCTCTAGCTCCGAACTCATTTGTTCAGCACCCAGGTGGCTAATTTGCCTTTAGCTTTTCGGTAAAGTCAAATTCAACAGAGCTTTGGGGACTGTTGCCGAGCCAAAAGGCCCACAGTGGCAGATGATCTGTCATTTTGCTTAAGGTTTCTTTTTCAGGAAAAGTTAAAAGGGCACAGAAAAGAGGTTAACCCATTCATATACTCCCTGCCCTTCCAGCCTCCCACCAACAGAAATGGGCCCAAGTGGTGACTGGAAATACAAATTCATGACAAACATGTTAGAAGCGCCATCTCCATCTTCTCCACTTTTCCTAATTATCTCCCAAGTAGATCTCAACCTCTGGGAGATTCTGCCTCTGAACCTAGGTTGTGGGTCCACAAACTGGGCAAGGGGGCCCCAGGTCAGCAATGAATCATCACCACCATGCAAGCCAAATGCACACACTTCATTTCAGAACAATTCCATAAAGGCTCCTCCACCCCCCGCCACCTCCCCATCGCTCACAAGGTTTCATCTCCTAATTGCAAAAGCTTTTTGGCATGGGAATGTCTTTGTGAAGAAGCGAGGACTCTGTTTGGGCCAGCTCTCCAAAGAAGACACGGAGAACAAGGACATTTCTCCAATTAATCAGCAAATGCCTGGCTCCAGCTTTCAGGCCAAAGGATCGATTTACATAAAGCTACTTCTCCAGATGAATCCCCCCCCCCCCTCATCCCCTGCCTTCCCCTTGTCCAGCCAGCATTAGATATGCTACTGGATTTCAGATTGACAGTGTCAGCTACGACAATCAAATTAAGGATGAAAGCCTCAGATGGCTGCCAAGGGGGAGGGGCGGGGGACAGCATGTCAGCCTTGGAGGAAGAAAGATTAGACCAAAGCTGGCTCCCTTTCCCAAACTCCATGGGGCAGACAAATCATTTAAAAAAAAAGAGAGAGAGAAGAAACAAAAACCAGTTTCCCTCCTTTCAAACCAGGTGAAGCACCCCCATCCCCAAGACTGATAAACCAAAACATTGCATCAGGTCTAAAAATTGGCATGGCACTATCTCAGATACATAATTAGATCCTTACAATCAGATTTCCAGCATCAGATTTCTGCACACAATGCACAGACACCAAAGTCTCTGTTGTGTCCTGACAGGTGCATGGTGACGTATTCGTGGACTCTGGAGCCAGATGCTGGGGTTGGGAGCCTGCCGGTGCTTCCTGGACCACGTAGCGATACAGGGAAGCCTGGGCCAGGACAGAAGGCATATAATTGGGCTGCTAATGAGAGCCCCCCAATCCTGTCTAATGCAACTGCCTTGTCGCTAAATTGTGATAATCCCAGGGATTAGTGAGCTGTGGAGAAGCTCAGCCTCCGCACCCCTCGCTACAGATGATCAGTCAATTATAATGCTGCTTCATGAACACAAAGCGCATTAGTTGAAGTTTCATAGGATAATTAAATGAAGAAAGTTTCCATTTGGCCTGGAAGCATTGGTTAACCCTGCCAGCCCTGGAAGAGTGGTGGTGGTTTGGAAAGATTAAATCCTGCGGTTGGAAGGAGTGTCTCTGCTCGAGGGAGGAGGGATGGCTACATGATCAGACTGTTTCAGTGTGGCTGGCTTCCCTGGATCCAGGAGTTTCAACCCTGACTGGCTCTCCTACATCTCCCATGGGTACATCCAAACCACCAAGCATCCTATCAGGTGCTCCCTTAGATCACCTCCCATATCTAAGACCTTCCCCTCTCTTGGCTACGATGGCCACAGCATCCTGCCCCTGGCCCTTATTCTAGCTCTGCTCTATGGATCCAGTAGGCACTGGCCATGTGGGGCCATAGACCAAAGAGAGTGTCTATAGCCTGGTTCCAAACCGAGATATATATAAAATATGCATCAGATTTCAAATACTTGCTATGGACAAAAGAACATAATACATCTCAATAAATTTCAATATTGATTATATGTCAAAATGGTAATATTTGAGACATATTGGTTTAAGTACTTTATTAAATTAATTTCAACTATTCTTATTACCATTTCTAATATGGCTAATGGAAAATTATAAATTGCATCTGTGGCCTGTTATATTTCTTTGGGACAGGGCTGTTCCAGAATTCACAGATCTCCCTGAAGGAGAGTCAGCATCTGTCCCCTCACTGAGCACAGACCTGAGCCCACAGATCAAATTTAATCTAGGACTGATATTGCTGGCCAGATAAGGAGTTATTTGGCTTTGAATTGGGGAAAATTAATGTAGATAGGTTTGCATTTCTTGAGACTACTCCTTATTGTCCACACTCAGACTAACTTACTTGCTTGACCTGGGTACCCTGAAGCATTTGGGTTTGCAACCTTTCAAATGTGTGCTGTCGGGAGGCACGGAGTGTTCCCACATTCATGACTAAGGAGAGCAATCCAGTAACCTCAACTCCGTACTTGCAGCCTTAGCCTGCTCTTTCCCTTGGTCAGGAGACTCCCTGGGAGCCAGCACCTTAGCGCTGGCGTGCTTGAACCACATGCCTTCATCCATGTCTTGGTTCTAGATCTGCATCTCAGCTTGGCCACCCGGCCCGGCTCATCACCTGCCATCCAGTGATTTCTCTCCTAGATTGCCCTCTCCAGGAAAATCATAGGGAATGCCTTAACCCCCGCCACCAGCCTCCCATGCCAGTGCTGGAGAGAACAGGGTCAGAGGCTTGGTTTTCTACTGCTTTACCTCTGGGATCCCCAGGGAAGGCATAAGCTTTGAGCTGGGCCCCTGCATGGCTTTCTAAAATACAGATTAGATGTCACTGTCTCCACTGCAACTCTATCCATACCATAGGCACTTTGCCCAATGCCAGCAGCCTCCCTGTTACACAGGAGGCCTGTGTATCTGGGGCCTAAGAATTTCCCCTAAAATCTGACTGAAATATTTAAGGCAATAGGGTACTGCATTTGTTAGCTTCATGCTAATCAAAGACAGTGATTACATTTATATACTCCGTTAGGATTTTTGTTTTGTTTTGTTTTGTGGTACTGGGAATGGAACCTAGAGTGTTCTACCTCTGAGCTGCATCCCCAGCCCTATTTTATTTTTTAATTTGAAACAAGCTTTCACTAAGTTACTGAGAGTTTCACCAAATTACTAAGGCCAGCCCCGAACCTGGGATTCTCCTGTCTCAGCCTCCCATGTACTGGGATTACAGGCACTCCCAACTTGCACTGGGGTTTGGAAGGCATTTCCTTGTCCGTTCCTTGTGGTGGTATTCCACATCTAAGAAATACAAGTAAAGGCTTAGAGAGTTAAACTGATTCTCTCAAGGCACACAGCCTGTTAGGTAGCAGAAATGAGATGTTAACTTCACACCTACTCCAACATACTAATCATTCTACCTGTGGTTCTCAAACCTATTTAGAATTGATACTCCAGAGCTTGTTCTCAGGTATCTGGTTCAATATAGTTGCTGAATTAACTTTTTATTATAAAACTTTCACACATATTTAAAAGTAAAGCACAGATGTTAGATGAACCTCCAATAGACTCATCCTCCAGCTCCAGTAAGTATGCGCCCATAGCCAACCTTGTTTCATCTGCACCTGTGCCCACTTCCCCTCTGTTAGATTATCTTGAAGCATCATTTTATCCCTAATTATATCATCATGTCACTCTCAACAATAAAGACACAAGTGAAAGGAAATACCACCATGATATCATTTCCACACCTAAATTTTAAAAAAAAGGAACAGGAATCTGTATTATACTGAATCACCACCTATAAATTCTGATTGGATGGACCATGAACCCTACTGTGAGACAGACCACCTGTGCCACACCAGCCCTTAATAACATCCTGGGGCTGCTCTGATTTTTCTCAAACTGTCCACTGGGAAAGACCTGTCCACTTGGGAAAATGAAGCCCAAGCGCATGATGAATACGCCCAGAACCTGCAAGTCTTGGTGATTCAGATCAGCATCTCTCCCTTTCCCTAAAAACCAAAAAGATTCTTGGTTCCAAGTAAAACAAAGCTGAAAAGCAGTATATATTTAAATACAGACTTTCTTCTTGTTGAAAAGTAATGAAGATATTGCTCTTACTTTTGGAGAGGTGCCTGGGCATTAATTGATATTTATACATGTAAGAGAATCTCTTTCTTTGCCTCTGGAGTCACCAAGAATTGCGAACTCCAGGAGGAAGGACACCGGTTCTGCTTCCATCAGTGTCTTAACTCCTAATGCAGCGTAACACAGAGGAGGTACTCAATTCATCTTTGTTACAAGAAATAAGAATGTGAGCTAACATTTAATCTGCCGATACCGAACATCTGAATGGTATGGTGAGGACCTTTGTAATGAGCTTGTCAGGGAGAGCAGAATAGAAGCAGCCCTTATTGATGCCTTTCATTCAGTAACTTTGTAACATCAAGGGAGGAAGCCACGATAAAACCCCGCCCCCTGAAAGATTCAGAAAGACGACTGGAGCAATGGGAAATAATTGGGTTTTCTTTTTGTTTGTGTTCCCCCATTGATACTTTGATTCTCTGGGTCCCTGAGATAGGTTGCAATTCTTTCAGGAAATGATTCCATGCACGCTATTGTCATCTGCCTGGGACAAAGGCTGCCATTGACTAGACACCCAGCTGGAGGGACGGGGGTGTCTTAGCTGGGACATATGCTTGGGGCTCATTTGGTTTTGACAGTGACCCAACTGCAAACATATAATCTTGCTTATTAAGATAAATCGCCTGCAGAAGAGATTTACCTATTAAGATAAATCCTCCCTGAAGTCCACATTGTAAAATCCCTGGGGAGCAATTTTTCCTACATGTCTGTCCCTCTCTCGGTATAAAATAAGGTAAATAAAACAGTGTCTTTACCTTTAATTCTTAAAGTGGAGTGATGCATCGCAGGGTACAATACAGGAGGAGTTGGGGGCTCCGGGAGTGTGGGGGGGAGGGTGCAAAAGGTTTGGCTCTGTATCAGGGATAGTATTGAGAGTACAAGAAATTTTAGATTTGTGGATTATTTGTCCGAAATTTTTAAATCCCTATATGAGTTTTGGTTGATGCTGAATGCAGCAATGGACAGAGAATTTGAAAGCAATGTTAACGTATGCTCAGTCCAAAGAGAATCACAATGGTTATCCACCACCCTCATCCCAAATCCAATACAGCTCCAAAATACACGCTTTTTATAGCATCCCCTATTTTTGTTTAACTAGTTAAGAGTGATGGAATTTTTTTAGTATTACTAAAAAGGTATCACTGATTTGTCTCAGTGTTGAGGACTGAGGAGGAAAGCAAAGAAGTGTGAGCCTCCTCAAATACCACATTGAGTTGTTCTGGTTTTCTTTGGAAAGGTGGCTTCCTGTGTGGCCTCTTGGCCTTTGCTTCTGGATGCACCATCTTTTCAGATGGATGTTTTAATGTGCTAAGAACTTCCTGATCAGGAGAGCTGTCCTTGAGGCTGTCTTACAAATGCTCTGGGTTGGATCCCTTTGGGTCCTCTGATGCTGGCTTCCATCTCCAGCATCTTTGGTCTTCACTGCCAAAGGCTCATAGTTAGGAACCCCATTTAGCAGTCTGTCCTTGTGTTGCTGATATTAGCTCACCCAGCATTAAAGAGGAGAGGGCAGGCAGACCCTGGGAACTTATATTTCTTTTCTTTTCTTTTGTGGTACTGGGGATTGAACCCAGGGGCATTCTACCTCCGAGCTACACCCCCAGTCCTATTTTTTATTCTTTATTTTGAAACAGGGTCCCACTAAGTTGTGGAGGGCCTCACTAAGTAGCTGCAGCTGGCCATGAACCTGGATCCTCCTGTCTCAGCCTCCCAAGTACTGGGATTACAAGTGTGTGCCACCATGCCCCACTACTCACATTTCTTTTGTGTGGTCCCCAGTTATGCACGGTCTGAGGCAGAGTTACCGATAGCCAGCTCCCTGGCTTAGAGACAGGGCTCCCATGCTTGGACTAAGGTTCTAAGGCTGCAGCATCACCTGATTCTTTGCTTCTCTTCTTCATCCTCATCTCTCCTGGGAGGACTTCACTAATCAACCGTTTAACCTGAGTCCTTGTCTCAGTGACTGCCTCTGAGAACGCAACATAAGACAGACCTTTTACCCAAATCAGTCTCTCCTGTGTCATCCAAAAGAGTCTAGACTCAGCTGGGCATGGTGGCACATGCTTGTAATCCCAGTACTTGGGAAGCTGAGACTAAAGGATTAGAGGTTAGAAGACAGCCTCAGCAATATAGTGAGACTCTCAGCAACCTAGTGAGAGCCTGTTTCAGAACAACAAAATCCAATACAGATACTCATTTCTAGATGACAGATGAGAAAAATTTTACTCCCTTCCTCAATTTCATGGAAAGGGTCCTAGCAATATTTATGGGTTTTATTCTTTGCAGAGTTGTAAAAGGACACTTGTAGCCATACAGAGCCACAGATAAAAGGGGAGAGGGAACCTCCAAGAAGTAAATGCAGCTGCTGGTTGAATGCTTTCCGCATTCCAGATGCTGTGCAGAGTCCTTGAGTGGATAGACTCATTTTGTTCTGATAATTAATAATTAACTGATGAAGCTGGTAAGATTAATAGTCCGCTGGTAAATATGGAGAAATCGAGGCATGGAGTATTTCAGCAACTTGCATGATCATATAGCTCACAAGTAACACCACACACTTCAGAAACAAGAGTTCCCCAAGTTTCTGGGACCTTCCAAGCCCTGTTTTATAGCTTTGTAATAATTTGGAATGGACACCTAGGAGCACCCCCACACACACACACACATACACACAGTGCTATTTAATACACATAAGTCTTTGAGATGGCATGAATGTAACCAAAGCAAGTACATTGTCCTCACTGGAATGAGGAGAGGGGTAGGGGTTGGGGTAAGGACTGTCCTTCACTGTTGTCCTGAGAACAAAACATCCTGACATTGCGGGGAGGCCCAGGAAGGCTTGCAAACCCCACCCCACCCCCCGCACTAGACAACCTTTCAATCCATTTATCAAAGTGTCTATGGTTCCCATTTCAAGGTAGATGAAGCAGTAATAAATTTGCAAAGAAAGTTAATCTATGTCCAAAACATTTTAGTAAATTAAAAAGGTAGGGAGAGGGAGGGTTGCCTGGCAAGGGATACGTCAGTTCTTGCCAACTCCTGTTTGACTTACTGTCTTCTTAGTAAGTCCTTTTTGGTCTTGCGTTTTGGGATGGAATAATCAGTCGGTTAATCATTTTCCGGAAGCTGGGAAATGCACTTTAGCTAATGCAGTTCTCCTTCCCTTTCAGAGCCCTAATTATTTAAAAAGGCATCCTGGTCCATGGCGCCACTTCCCAAGCAAGAAAGCCGTCCCCAGCAGCCTCCTTTCATTGTGTCCACAGAAAACCCCACCACACCTTGCCTCCCAACCCACTCCAACCTTATACCTTTCTTCTAATGTTTAAAAAACAAGGAATATTCCCTTCTGGTCACTTCTGAGCATTTCCACAAGCTTCTTCCCTGCTAAAGGGTGGGGCACTAAAATTCCAACACCAAGCCTGGCATGGTGGTGCACACCTGTAATCCTAATGCTTGGGAGGCTGAGACTGGAGGATTGCAGGTTAGAAGCCAGCCTCAGCAACTTACTAAGACCCTTTTTCAAAGCAAAAAAAAAAAAAAAAAAAAAAAAGAAGAAGAAAAAAAATAGGACTGAGGTGTAGCCCAGAGGTAGAATTCCCCTGGATTCAATCTTCAGTAACAACAACAACAAAAATCTAGCACCCAATTGGCTGGAACTAGGCTCTTCAGCATTACAGATAGATTTTGCTGTTTTTAAAGTGTCAGCTGACAGCGGTGGCTCTTGTCTCTCTCCGGGGTCATACTTAACAGTATCTCCCAGCTCAGCTAACACACTGAGATAAACACACTATTAGGAACCCTCACAAAGGCTCTGCAATAATTGCGAAGGAGTGGTTGCCAAAAATGAAGCCCCCAGCCCCGAGCCCTCCTCCACACCCCATCAGTAACTCCATTAACGCTGCCAGTCTGCCAGCCCACTAGAGGTATTTATGAGATCAATATACAGTCCTGCAGAGGCAAGGCACCGGTATTGTTAGCTGGAGAAGAAAGACTCAATGAAAAATAAAATTAATGAAATTTACAAGCAGATTGTCATGGGGAAAGGAAAAATTCCCTACAATCTACCATTTTACTTAATCGAGGAAGGGGAGAAGCAATGGCCAAGAGGCAGAAAGAAAGCCGTGCTTTCAACTGGGCTCCTTAAAACCAGAAACAAGGCCGGGTACATGTGCAGAAAGAACACAGTGACCAGGACCAATGCAACTGCCCCTCCCAAGCCCAGGACTTTGCCTGAGTGACTGCTGTGTAGGATATCGCCTCTCAGGACCACCAGATATTTGGATTAAATATCACTCGCCTGTCTATGCCCCACCATATTGCAAACCTGAGCTTCCATACAACTGCGGTTTCTTCAGACATGTTTCAGAATGCATTCTACTTTAAAAAGTCTAGTTTAGCATTACAAGAATTCGTGCCCCTCGTCTCAGCTTCCAGCTATGGTCAGAGCAGACAGTTCTAAACCTTACTCTTATTTGCTTCTCCTGCCCCTGATTTTTTCTCACCAGCCACTTGTCAGATGTGTGGTCAGAGTCATCTCCCAGAACAGCCAACGATAGCAGCCAAGCCTGGGAGTCTGTGGGCAGGGGCTTGGTGGCTTGGTGACTTGGTTGCCAGCCTTCGCTTGGCAGAAAAGACTGGGCCCATGGTGGCTGCAGGAGCCTTGGGTGTGGCCCAGATGCCTGGTGGCAATTGCATTAGTCGGATGACAGGATCTGGGCCTCTTCTCCAGAGGCTGATGGAGAGCAGCTGAGTGCCCCCGGGTGACATGGCCTGACCTCTGCTGTCATCGTGGGCTTTGTTCAGCGCCTTGACTCCAGGCTGCAGCCTCACTCATTGAATCAGGCCTGGGTGGGGGAGCCTGTGTCCAGGCTCATCGTGCTTCTAAATTTATTTACATCAGTTGCAGACAGAGGAAACTGGATTTGAGGTGGAGAGCCCCAGAAACATGCAGGGCTCACACCTGCAACCTGCTGCGACCCTGAGCCTTGCTCTGAGACCTAAAAGTGGCCCCAGACAAGCCCTAGGTATTCTGTATCTTAGCCAGCCTTATGCACAGTTTGCCTCAGCAGGTGAGAGGAGAAAAGGAAGCTTCATTTCTGCTTTCTGTCCCCTCTTCCCCCCAGCAAAATGTTCATTTAGACTGCCTGGGTTTTCATGGAGGATGGCTGGCTGTCTTTCCTCTCCTTCCACGTATATTTGGAGTCATCAATAGCTTTTGACTAGAAACCCTCGAAAAATCAGTGTGTGAGCATCTGTCATTGTAGTCTGTAGGGCAATTCATCAAGGATGTGTTGATTCTCTTACCAGCGAGTTCTCCTTAGAACACCAGTTCAAGGGAGTAGCTGCACATGTGTCCCCAGGTGTATAGGCAGAGACGTTTATCCTGGCATTTCTTTAAATGGCAAATGAATTAGTCAGTGCCCTCCTAACAATTTAGGATCACATCGCAATCTGTGCATCCACTGGATATGGTACAGCCTTTTAAAATGTTGGCAATACCCAGGCTTTGTGGTACACGCCTGCAATTCCAGGACTTAGGAGACTGAGACCAAAGGTTAATAGGTTTGAAACTGGCCTCAGCAACTTAGTGAGGCCCTGTTTCAAAATAAAACCTAAAAAGGGCAAGGGGTGTAGCTCAGAGACATAATGTTCCTGTTTTCAATCCCCAGTTCCACAAAATAAACAAAAATGTTGGCTTGAATGTACTGGCAATGGCATGGACAGGTGTTCTCAATATAGTCAGTAAAAAATAGTTTATAATAGATTGTATATTCTGAGGTGAAAATGTATATATGTATATACATACATACATATATGTGTGTACACACAGACACATACATGACACATATCCTAATTAGTAGCAGTGGTTGTCTGAATGGTTAATATTTTTTGCCTTAATATTTGATAGTTTTTCTGTGTGTTTTTTTTCAAAATAATAGGTGTGTGTGTGTGTGTGTGTGTGTGTGTGTGTGTGTGTGTGTGTGTGTGTTCAGGCCTGAGAACACACACAGAGCTGGCTGTGTCCTTGGTGTCATCTCTGCACACTTGTCCCAGATGCCATCCTCTCCAGAGATGCTTCTGTGGCCTGGTCCGGGGCTGTGCAGAAGTGGCCTTGCTCAAGGCACAGCGCGAGTGTTTTGCAGAGCCACTTGGTACACCCCCGAGGCCTGATGGGTCTTAACAGATTGAGTGCTCACAGAGATTGAGGTCCGAATGAAACCAAGTGCGGGTGTTTGGGTGAGCAAAAAAGATAAAACCAGAAAGCAAAACCAAACAGCCTGTATCTTCCTGGGAAAGGAAATGGAGGCACTGGGGTTGGCTTCGAGCCAGCTGTGGGACCGCTAGTCTCTCCCTTACCTTCTCCAAAGCAGCATGCTGGCCCTGCTGGAGGCTCAGTGAGGTGCTGGTGGGACACCTATGTGGGATCGGTTTGTGGAAATGCAATTGAATTCTATCACGCTCATCACTAAGATGATCCAGGAGGCCTCCAGGGGTCTCTGGGACTCTCAAATGAGTTGAAGTGGTCATTTCCATCTGAAAATCAGATGGCCAGGCTCCAATCCCCAAAAAAGATGCCAAAAATCAGAGGGCCCGAGCACCAAAGTATAGCCGGGCTTGCATGGTGTTGACCCTTGCAGGAGGGAGAGATGCCTTGGGGAAGGGGGGAAGGGGAGTCGTCTCTGGGAGGTGGCAAAACAGAGAATTAGGTGCAGAGCAGAGCGTGCAACCAATAACCCAGCATCCTGGCTCCTGGCCTGGAGGTGTGAGACCACCCACAGCACCCGCCCTGGAGGCCAGCTGTTCCGCCTGGTAACCATTTCAGCCAGGGCCATACTGCAGAACAATGTGACCGCTTAGAGCAGCCTGGGGCCTGAGACTAAGCAGTCCCCCAAACACTTCTGACCCTCGACCACAGAGGCAGCCTCGGAGGGTTTTTGTTATCATAATGAGATGCACAGAGAGCCAGCCCCCGTCTTTAACGCGCTCTGCCTCTTCTCTTCTTGTTTAGAGACCTGAGTGAAAACCAGATCCAGGGGATCCCGAGGAAGGCGTTCCGAGGCATCGCAGACGTAAAGAACCTGTAAGTGTGGTTTTTGTTGCTTTTCTGCAGAGCTGGTGGACTCTGGCTCTCAGGCCAGAACAGGATGAGGGATGGGGCAGGAGGGTGGGCCAGACATGCTCCGAGAGCCAGAGCCTGTTTAAGTGTTTTCTACAGCAGCTTCACAGAGCCCTGCCCTTCCTGGTTACTCAGTCGCAAGGATGATCACTGCAGTTGCACACCCAGACCACGCCGAGCTAAATGGTGTCGGTGGGAGTCAGCTCTTCCCAATGTTATTATCACCTTCTATAAAGTGGGGATAATCATCTGGTGGGGGTGCCGTATGCACCTGAGAAAATGTTAAAAAACTAAATTTAAAAAAACCCAAAAACTTAGTGCCTTATGCATAGTATTAAGTAAATGGAAGTCTTGACAGTGATGATGATGATCATGGTGATTTCACTATTACTAATCAGCTCCCCATCAGCCCCTATGAGAGCGCACGGGGCCTTGTATCCCAGGACCCTGGGGAAATGTAGCCAAATCCATTTCCACTGTACTAGATTTTTTTGTTTTGTTTTGTTTTACTTTTGCATCATTGATTAATAGTGAATTTCAAAAAAAAATAGTAAACAGGTCCACATGCCAGTTTCCTCAGTGGTAACATCTTCCATAATCATAGGTCAATAGCAATGCCAGGAGGTTGACAGTGGTGCAATCCAGACTTCCCAGCCTCCTGTGCACTCATCTGTGTGCGTATGTGCAGGCACAGGTGTTACAGCTCTATGCAGTTTTATCACAGATAGATTCACGCAGCTGTCACCCAGGCAAGAGACAGAGCTGTCCCAGCATTGTACTTTTAAATTTACCAAATCACCTTGATCCTTTCCTACCTGAGATCTGTTCCTCGCTCCTTATTAGTGATTCCTGGGCCCTTACCATCACAAGGTGGGCACCTCCTGAGTTTCTACCCATGCAGGCTGTGCTGGCTTCAGACCCTGTTTTTGCAGAGGGGCCCAGAAGATGGCCTGATTTGGCTGAGCAAGCACATCTGCCCACCACCCTCCTCCCTAGCCTCAAATTCAATTTGAGAAGTCTTGAAGGAGACTTAAAAAAATAAAAAAATAAAAGGCCTACTTTAACTGTCACTTTTCCCTATAACAAATGAAGGGGTTTAGGTTTACTGGAATACCAAAGGGAAGCTGATGATGGCTTCCAGATGAGGGTTATCTGCCTCCCTTGTGGTTGAGACCTTAGCAGAAAACTTTTGGTGTTTAACATGCAAAGTACACAGAAGGCAGAGGTATCTCTGGGGTTGGAGAGAACTGGGAAGCAGAAGGACTTTGCAGGGGGCTGTGGGGCAGGAGGCTGCCTGCCTCGTCCATCCAGTGACCAGGAGAGGCTGGGGCAGGGGCAGGCATGGCCATAGAGCACAGAAGCCTCTTTGCCAGGCAGGCACAGGCCTCTCGGATAGTAAGAAACAACTTTTAGGCTAGGATGCGGTCAGTGGTAATTGTCTAGCATGCTGGAGGCTGCAAGTTCAATCCTCAGAATAGACCGGGCCTGGGGGAGAGGTGGGGGCGGGAGAGGAGAGATAAAGAAAGGGAGGGAGGGAGGGAAAGGGAAAGTGAACCCTTTGATTCTAAATAAACAAATAATGACGGATATTTTATCGACCAGAGGTGGCATTTTTAACATCGCAGCGTGCTTTTCCAACCTTGTGTTCCTTGGGTTCTAGGAATTTAAGACTGTATACAGGAACCAAAACCAATAGGTTGTGTTTAACCAACATGCCAGAATGTCAGAGCAAGAGAAAATAGAGGCCCAGAGAAGGGCAGTGACTAATGCAAAGTAAGCTGCCACCCAGGGACTTAGAAGTTCAGTTCTTAAATTATTTCATCAACTGCTATCAGGCCCATCTTCTAGGAAATATGCATGTAAATACAGAGTGAGTAGCCTTCTCCAGAAATCTGGGGACCAGAAGCATTAAGAGGTTCCGATTTTTTTGTGTGATTTTTGGAATACTCACATATATATAATGAGATACTGTATAGACGGGACCGGAGTCCATGCATGAAATTCATTCATGTACTCCTCTACACATATACCTGAAAGCCATTTTATACAGTATTTTTTAATAATTTTGCACATGAAACAGCTTCCTGGTGTGGAATTTTCTACGTGTGGTGTCATTTCGGCTCTCCATAAGTTTTTGGGTGTTTGGGTTAGGGCTGCTCAGCCTGTGTATTCTCAGGAGGCTGAACTCAGCAAGCATCGGTTTCTGTTGTGTTGATACCCAGAGCCAGCCTGTGGTCCTGGGAGCAGAAGAGAAAGGAGTAAGTCCACCGCCTGAAGGGAGAATTAACAAAATAAACGAGGGGGGTCGAATACTTTCCCCTCCTATGGGTGCAGTCAGTAATGCACTTGTGGAACAAAACCTGTAAGATTTCAGAAGTATAATTCCTGCTCTGCGACGGCTTACAGTATAGCTGGGGACAAGAAGCATGTATACACAAGAGAATGTTCAGTAAAAACAACAGTCGACATGAAAGCTGAGTATGAGTGGCCATAGAGAGTAAGGGGCTAGCAGAGAAGAAAATAGCCTAGCGCCTGGGAACTTGGTTTGGACCTCTGATAGAATTGTGTATGAATCCCACCTATTTTAGGTACTGAGTCTGTGACCTTTGGTACATGGTTGTGACACTTCTGAGCCTAGGTTTCCACCTCTATCACATGAGGATAACAACTGGGCTTAGCGCTGAGGGTTTTTGTGAAGGTTCATAAGGAATGCATAGGAATAACTCTGTCCTCTGCTTGACAGGAGGTCATTAGAAAGTTCTATCTCCTGGTGCTGCTGCATTTCTTTGTGCCTGTCAGAATGGTAAATACTTAAGCTGGGCTCCAAATAGTAAAGGAGGCAAAATTGTGTAAGGTGTGTTTTGAGGGGTATACACAGTGATATCTCATGGGATTGGGGGGTTAGGAGACAGAGTAGTGGGTGGGAAGGTTAGAGAGGTGGAGGGCAGAGAGTCCTGCCTGCAAGGAGGTGTGGTTCGGAGAATAGGGACCCAGGACAGGTCAGAGTGAAAACCTTTATCTTCCAAGAGGCACCAAGCACAGGGGGAGGTGGAGGAGGACAGGCTGGGGCTGGGAGATGAGGCCGTGGTCCCGCCGGCAGCATCAACACTAGAGCTTGGCAGGGAACAGTCAGAAGAAGGAATTGATGGGCTCCAAGCTCAGAGGACACACAGAATGACGAGTTCCCACAGTCATCCCTCCACACGTCCATCCCTCCACGCGTCCATCAGAATAATTTTGAGCACCTGCTGAATGCCATTTCTAGGGGGAAACCACAGAGAGTAATATAGGGAGATCTGTGAGCTCTGCCTTTGTAGAACCACCATGTGACAGAGGCTGGAAGATCAGGAGCTGGGTGGTAATCGTGTTGGGTGGAAAGTAATGTCCAGTCTTTGTGGGCAGCGTGGGTGGAACATCTTTTATGCGTTAGGAAGTTGGTGAATCTGACATCCTGACCTGCTCCTGCTGGTGGAAGGAACTTGGTGAAGCCGTGCTACATCGGCTTCCTTGGTTTTATTTAATATGGGGGAGTTAGACCAAAAAATCTTAGAGTTCTATGGAAAAAACATCATGTGGGTAATCAGAGATGTAGGACTGGAGCTGAGAGCAAATAAGAAGTGATGATAAAGTTGTACGTAGAAGTTTGCCTCTAGGGGCTGGGAGTTTAGCTCATGATTAGCATGCATGAGGTCCTGGGTTTAATTTCCAATAAAACACACACACACACACACACACACACACACACACACACACAGAAAAAAGGTCCATAGAAAATCAGAGATGCTTTGTAGAAATTACATTTGTCTAAAACCTGTTAAAGAAGCATTCCCAATGGACCTCAGTTACCCAGGTGCAGAGTGTCTGCCTTTCAAGTGATGAATAGCACATTTGAAATGGCAGGTGTGCACAGCCTTGTCATTGGTCCACTTGAGAACCAAGCCTCCAAGCCTTCTCCATCACACTGTGTGAGCTCAGGGGATATAACGTGATTCTTCTATTACCTTAAGTAAAATAGGAGTGGGAGATAAATTATTGGAGCACAGTATCAGGCTGCAAACCAAAGGATATGTGAAATGACAACTGATGAGGCTGTCCAAGGCACCGTATGCTTTATTGTCAGAAGGAAATCAAGGGTTGTCTATTGTTAAAAAACAATTTTGTAGTGTTGACCTGGCTTTTCTTTGCTTGGCGTGACAGTCCCTTTCAAAAAGAAAGAGACCATCATACCCCCATTTTCCAGATGATAAAATCAAGTTTCCATCAGTGTGCGCAGCCACCGGATGAAATTAGGCCCAGGCTTCCAGCCCAACCTACCATTAGTAACACACCCAGTCATCTCTTGGCCTCCGGCCACAGAGACTTCTGTCTTACCCAGATTCCTCCCCGCATGGCCATGCCAGCAACAGGGCAAATGAAAAGGTAACCAGATATGCTACCAGAGAGTAGAGGCAAGTAGTCAGGCGTGCAACTTTTATCAGATCTAAGATGAGGGACACGAGCAGTGTCTGAACCCTGTGGACTCGGGAACCACTAGTGTGCTGCTCTGATGACGGGAACTTGGCGCTCTGCCCCCCTCCCCAGGCAGCGGAAGGAAGCCCCTAATTGCTTCCTGCTTCTCCAGAGGAGAAAAGGAGTAATTAGCTGGGGAAGCCTCGTGGTGCAATTACTGAAAGCTAGATTTATGGGCTGGTCCCTTTCTCTGCTGCCTGTCGGGAAGGACAAGAGGTGCTGTATTTTTAAAAAGACAGACAGTTATGAGAACAAATTGGTCTGGAGAAAGACCTGCGGAGCGACCGTCACCATGCCAATATTAAATGCCTACTGTATGCAAATGCCATGCTAGGTACTGGACAGAGATGCAATGAGAAAGAGTGAAATCATAATCAGAAAGACACAGAGAAAAAAGAAAGGAATTGGAAAAAGAATGATGGCAAGCCACCATCGAACAAAGCTTAATAAGAAAAAGACAAAAACCAGTTTGAATTTTTTTTTAAATGTCCCCTTGCCCTGCCTTTTGGAGCGGTTATGTTTTCCTCTGTTTTTCAGTTTCTATTTGAGAGGACTCTGTAGGACATGCATTCCAGAAGGGAAAATCAATAACCCCTGTCTCTGCCAGCTAGCAGAATTTGGAATTGACGGTTTCAAAACAAAGCCAGGCAGGCGGCCTTTGTGTTCTCTAGTTAGTCTGCACTGCGCACTGCCCTCCGTCTTCCTGAGATTAATGAGGGCTGTCTCCGCCCCAGTGAGCAGGCGGTCATCTTGTGTGGGGGGAGGGACGCGGCACCCATTCATTGGTATCATCTCTGTCCCCTAATCTCAGCAGCCATTCACTTTGTCACTGCACCTGAGACAGTGTCCACACTCGGGGCCATGCCCCACGGCGTCCTACATGTCCTGAGTCCTAGCCGGCGCACATGCTCATTCCTTGAACAGCCCAAGCTCCGTCCTGCCTCAGGACCTTTGCACTCTCGGCTCCCTATGCATAGGACCCTGCACAGTCTCAAACATCAAGTGTGGCTGGCTCCTTCTGATCCTTCCCTATGCCCACTGCCCTCCTTTACTATCCCATTACCCAGTTATACTTCCTCAGAGCACTTCTCACCCTCTGAAATTATGTCGCAATTTGTCAACTTGTCTCTGTTTATCACATGGAACACGCTGTGTGCACAGAGGTTCTGTCTATCTCAGTCATGGGATGCTGTCTGTCTGCAATGCCCAAGCAGTTCATGGCAGAGAGCTGAACCCAACGAATAAATTTGTTCATTCGCTTCTAGCACAAACCAGCATACATGTGCACGCACAATTGTTAAAATTTTTTAAATGAAAATAATATTATAGGACAAGACGCCATCTTTGTGCTTGAAGAGTTCCCAGTCCACTAAGAAGACGAGACTGATAAATCAGCAGTTGTAGTACATGGGCCTTACCTCCTTGCCACTGGAGGTAAGGACAAGGACATGGGGAAGCCCAGGGATGCATATCCGATTCTGGCTTCACTTGGAAAGTGACATAAGTTGAGTTTTGAAGGATGAGTAGGAGTTCATGCAGGCGAAGGGCATTTCCAGCAGAAAGAATGGCGTGTGAAAAATGAGCAATCTGTGCAAAGGGACAGAGGTGTGTGGAAGAGCTGATGCTTGTCAGGGATTTGTGGCTGGAGCACACCCAGCAAAGGAGACAGAGACTCGAGGCAACTGAGCCAGGGAGCTGGGCCAGGGAAGACCTGAACTCCTGATCTACACAGCGAGGAGAGTCTACTGAGGGCAAGGGCAGGATCAGGAGACCTTTCCAGAAGGACAGCCAGTAGCAGTGGGGACGGTGGGTGTCTTGAAGGAAAAGGTGGAGTCAGGGTGGGCAGTGAGGAGGCTCACTCAGCAGCTCAGAAATGATGGATGGGCAAGAAAGAGGACCTACGAGGCAGTGTTCAAATGCAGGGACATGAGGGCCAACCAGGTGGGTCAGTGGAGTGTCTGTCGCCAGGCTTGTCGGGCAGAGGCAGAGGTGGCCTTCAGTGCACATCATCACTGTGGTCTGTGACTCTGACTCAGGCATGGTGCCTAGCTTTCATCATGGAAGGGCGGCTGCAGCTTCAACGGGGATTTGGGGGAATCGGCCCATGCGAGGCGAGGCAGCTGCTGATGTATCACCGTCCTGAAGCGCCGCAGGTTTTCCAGCCTCTTCAGCTTTGCGTTCCTGACTGCAAAGGCTCTAAACTGTGTGTCAGGCTCTAAACTGCAGCTAAAGGAAGTTGGACAGGACCTTTGTGCACTAAGACCCTACAGATCGGGTGCCTAAAGAAAGGGGCTGTGCATTTCTATTAATGTGGCAGAAACAGCTAAGACATTTGCAGATTGGCTTTAGTCCTTGGTACCTACCTGGCCCTCGTTTACCTCCTTGCTGGGAGGAGTTATCAGATTATCAACAATAGTCATTCTAGGCTTACGCATTCTACCACTCGTTGTACACCTTGAGATCAATACCTTTGTTAGTATACGAGCAGATTTACATGGAATAAAACTGCAAGCACTGCCTCGCACAAAAAAAAAAGGGGGCTGTGGGTGCCCACCCACCCACCTGCTTGCCTTTCTTCCTTACTCTTTCCCTCTCGCCCCCCCCTTTCTTCCTCTCTTCATTCCTTTACGTACTCTCCCATTTTTCCCATTCTTCCTAACACAAATCATCATTGAGCCCTTACTCTTGTGACAGCCAGAGCAACTCTTAGAAATAAAAAGATAAACAAGGCACAGGCCCCGCTCGTGAGATTCTTGCCTGCAGAGGGAAACTGGCAGGTGCACCAGGAGCACGGGAAGAGTGCTCCCTGGAGCCCTCTTCTGAACCTGCCCCACAGCCGGCGGTGGGCCTGCTCCATAAATATCAGTTGACGAGTTAAAGATTCAGACACGGGGGGCTTATGAGATGCTCACCACTGACAGCGTGTTTTCCCGAGATGTGTAGCTATGGAGAGAAAAGAAAGGGGCTTAAGAAGAGAGGAGAGGAGCGTTACTACAGAGATCACACTCGGAGTCTCCAATAACTGATGATGTTCCAGAAATGAGAAAAGTAGTAGAAGGAACAGGTAAATTAGACTTCATCCGTCAGATATGATGCTGCACTATCCAAAGGCAGTAAGAGGTTGTGTGTTAAGTGTCCCGTCGTAGAAACTGTGCCTGGGATTGGAATTCGCACAGGTGACAAGGAGGATTCCTTCCAGGCCACAATTACTCAGTTTTGTAGACTTTATTTGTGCTCTTCTGTTGGGCTTTGAACCTTTTCTGCTAAAACCCTAACACCCTAAGTTATAACTGTCTCGCGGTTGTCTTCCTCCTTCCATGACCCACAAAGTAGGTAAAGGGGGAAATCACAGCTGCCTTGTTCGCTGTTTGATTTTCAAGGGTTAGGCCTGTGCCGCCTGGTACATAGTAGGTGTTCAATAAATAACAAATAAGTCATGGATAGATGAATGCCTTTCAGAAGAGACTCCAGCAGTTAGAGAACACTAAAACCCTGAATGAAAGAGGATGATTATGTCTCAGGAGCAAAGAATAAAATCAAGGCAGCAAGAATAAGCCCAAAGAAGCCTTTATGTTTTTCAGGATAATAGAGACCATTATTCTTGATCCAGCATTAAAATTTATTATCTGAGACAATTTTATTTGTGGATCAATTTAGAAAAAAAACCCATCACAGATATTTAACCCCTCTGAGCACAAAATCCACTGCAAGCATGGTGTTTAAAGCAAGCATATAAAGTAGAATTCCATCTTTCTTGCATCTGTGACTCTGAGCCCCTGAAATTTAGACGCAGGGGGCTTATGAGATACTCATATTGACTGAGATTTTGCCTGAGATTCTTAGCTCTGAAGAGAAATGAAAGGGATTTAGGAAGAAGGGTGATGAATATTATTGCCGTCACACCAGAGACTCCAGTAACTGATAATGTTCAGATTTTTTACCTTATTGGGGTCAATGTGAACAGTGATTAAAAGGATGAGCTTTGGTGTCATAGTTTTGTCTTGGTCTGTTTTTAAATTCTATCTTTGCTGCTTACTACATGTGTGACTTTGGGCCAGTTTCCTAACCATTCTGATTCTTGGTCTCCTTATATATAAGATGGGGAAAATACCAGGAAGGACTCAAACACAGACGTACATACCCTACATCTGTATAATGTTTTACAGTTTGCACAAACCCTCATAGGTAGTAATTCATTTAATTACCATAGCAGCTTTGCCAGATCATTAGGGGAAAGCTCATTTTTCTCTAGACACAGAGGGGAAATTGAGGCCCAAAGAAATTCAGGAGCTTTGTGTAGGGGAGGAAGTGGGTCACAGCCAGGTTAGCAAGGGATCCCAGGGTAAGCCCCAGCCCTCCATCAGTGCTATTCTGAGTGGCTAGCCAGGAAAAGCTCTGAGATTTGGGCAGCATGGAGCACTGTCTTGAAGGAAACGACAGACTTAGATCAGCAGGGATGCTGGAACAGGAGTATTTTTGCCTTCCAGTTCCAGCCAAGACATGAAGTGAGAGCAGACAGCCTGTAGCAGTCACAGTGGAGAAGGATTTCTGAGACCATCATGATTGTCCAAAAGTATGGGCTTCCTTAATTAATATACTTTATTCTTTAGAGCAGCTTTAGGTTTTCAGAAGAATTGAGAGGAAAGTATAGAGAATTCCCATATACCTCCACCCCCACACACATAACCTACCCAGCCCACATACAGCTCTTCCTGCTAGTAACATCTTGCATTAGTGTAGTATGTTTGTTGTGATTGCTGACTTAATATTGAGACCTTATTAACTAAAGTCCATGGTTTACCTTCGGGTTCATTCTTTGTGTTGTATATTCTATGGGTTTGAACAAATGTATAGTGACATGTATCCATCCTGACAGTGGATATCCATTATACAGAAGCATTTCCCTGCCCTGAAAATCCCATGCTCCATTTATTCCTCTCTCCCTCCATTCCTGAGCCCCAAAGTCTGAGCTTTCCAATGTGCAGATAAATCCCTTCATCCTTCCACAATAGCTTACATTTATTCAGTTTTTCAGACTGTTAAAAACAAAAGTCTTAGAGGCTGGGGGTATAGCTCAGTAGTAGAGCACGTGGATTCCATCCCCAGCACAAAACAAAAACAACCACAGAATATTTTTTCTTTTTGAGAGACAGGAAATGGTACTCCCCCACCCCACCACCAAGTATAAGAACCATAGAGAGAGTCAGCAGGAAAACCAGGACCAGACCCAGTTCCTCAGTCCCAACATGAGGTACAAGCATTAAGGTCTTTCAGAGAAGACTTGTGGTCCAAAGAACCTGCCCAGCTGGGGTCCTGTTCTCTGTGTAACTGCTGAGTGGCTAGATAATGACTACGGTCTCAGATTCTAGAGTCAGGCTGCCTAGAGTCAAAGCCTGGTTCTTGCTACCTATATGATACTAAGTTAATGACATATCTCTTCCTAGTCTCAGTTTCTCCATATATTAGGTGGACATAACATTACCCTCCTCATGATGTTGTTACAAAGAACAGTTACTATTATTGCTGCCTCTATTCCATCTCAGAGCATTAAAGTGGTTCAAATTAACACATCTAACAGACCAAATCTTCCCTTCCTATACAAATATATACCCTAAGAAAAAGGTTATGTTTACAGTGTCCTGGCTTTAAGATAACTCTAACTTTTAAAAATATTTAACCCCATCTCTCCTCCTCTTATTTCCTTCAGTGAGATGTCCTGTTCTAGCTTCTGGCTTGCAATGGACCAGGCTGACAGTAGGTCAGAGGAAAAGAGAGTATACATTCCCCAACGACCTTGTCCCCTCACCTGTTTGCAATTGAGATATAGAAAATACCCAAAGAGCCCAGGAGTTCTGGGTCCCGTGACATCTCTGCTATTAACTGCCGCCCACCCATGGAAGGCTGAATCATAGTTCCCAAAATGTCCACATCCTAATCCCCGGGATATATGCATATCTACACCACGAAGCAAAAGGGAGTTTGCAGATGTGATTAAATTAAGGATCTTGAAATAGATAGATAATCCTGGATTACTCGAGTGGACGCAAGGTAATCAGAATGGTCTTTTTAAGAAAAAAGACATGTTCTGGAAGCAGAGGGAGAAAAAGCCATGTGACCCAAGGAACCGGGACAGCCTGTATCCTGAACAGCCCCTAATCTATAAGGAGACAGAGTGTCCCTCAGGCTTCCAGAACAGACCCAGTGCAGCCCACTCCTTGAGGTTAACCCGCTGAAACAATCTCGGATTCCTGACCTCCAGGACGCTAAGAAAAGAAATTTGCGTTGTTTTAAGCCACTGAGATTGTGGTAATTTGTCGCAGCCATCATAGAAAGTCAATATGCGCAAAACTTCTGGCCATCAGTTAAACCTCGTGCTCTTGGTTTCCTGGTCTATTAGATAAATCATTGGCATATGACCAGCAGACTTCACATATAGTGTCCTGGGAAACTCCTCTGGTGCTTCAAGAGTGCACAAGTAAAAAGTCACTTTTCAGTCACAAGGACGATTTAGATTGCCTCTTCTAGGCATTAGGGTTCAAAATGAGATTTTGTGCAACCAAGAGATTAGTGAGGAAAAGAAAAGAAAAAAAAACAGACTTGTAAAGGACTAGACTCGATACATTTCAGGTCTACGCAAGTTGTGAAGTTTGGAGACTCTTTGAGACCATCTTCCATCAGGGAGGCCCCAGTTTGGTTGATGAGATTAAAGTCAAAGCAGAATCAAGAAGCTGGCCCCTGGGGACTGGCAGCAGAAAGACAGTCGTGAGCTTGGACTTGGAGGTGGACTCCAGGGCTGAGGGGCTGGGCAGGCACCCCCGGAGGAGAGGAAAAGGGAAAGGTTGGGTGTCACCAGCAGGGGCTTTCGGGATGGGGCTGAGGGCTCCAGCCTCCCTGGGTCTGGTTCAGGATTTTTCTGCTGCAGGGCTGCAAGGCTGCAGGGCCGAGTTCCGCCAGCTTTCCTGGCCCTGCTCCCTTCCCGAGTTAGCCCTGGATAAACTGTTTTGCATTTGGGGGGCAAACAGCTGAATGGACAGTTCTCCGAAGCTCAGAGGAAGGAAGCTTGGTCAGCCAGGGATAGAAAAAGAGTTGTTTGGTGAATAAAGAAGTTGTTCGTTTGGGCGCGGGACAGGTTTCTGGGCCGTGACACTGCTCAGGGTGCACATGGGTATTTTACTGGAACTGGTGTTGCAGAGCTGGTTTGCTGTATCAGGACTGACACCTCTATATGCCCCACACTTGCTAGGCCAGAACCAACACTGCCTGCCTGCCACATCTCAGTAAGCGGATGTGTGACAATGTGTCCATTTACATCCACAGCTATTTTTTTCCATCTTAACATGCTTTTTTTTTTAAAAAAAGCTCTCTCTATAACCAGTCCCCAGGCACAAGTGCACAAACCTAAATTATTCCTAAGTGCTGACAATCAGTTCTTAGTTACTGTGTCTGCCAAGAAAACTATCTAGCCAGACAAGCAAGTGCCAGTGGCTAAGTTTACACTGTGCAGAGTCCAGCATTGGGCCTAATATTTTATAACTAATTAGCACTCTGTTAGGAAAGTAGTACCCCCCCCCTTTTTTTGCGGTATTGGGGATTGAACTCAGGGGCATTCTACCTCCGAGCTATATCCCCAGCCCTATTTTTTACTCTTTATTTTGAAACAGGATCTCACTAAGTTGCGGAGTGCCTCACTAGGTAGCTGAGGCTGGCCGTGAACCTGGATCCTCCAGTCTCAGCCTCCCAAATGCTGGGATTACAAGCGCGCGCCAGCCACCACGCCCGGTTTAGTACCCCTTTTTCTTCTTATAAGGGTAGTATTTCTTGGACTCAGGAAGAGGGTATTTGTCTGAGATTCCTATGAGAGCCCATAATTTAACCCAAAATGCCTGTATCTTCCCCACATTCACTAAACACACACACAGAATGGAGAGAAAGTGCCTCAGGACAGGAGCAGCAGCCTCAAAAGGCAACAATCCGCTTCGCGGATCATAAGCTCTTAAAGAGCCCTGCCTGGGTACCACGCTCAATTCTTAGTCATTTCTATGTATCATCTCATTTAAACCTCATGAAAATCTTGTGATTTTCACCAGTTTACATGTGATAAAACTGAGGCACATGTGGGTGAAGTAATTTGCCCAGGGTCACAGAGCTAAGATTGGACTGACAGAGTTTATATCTAGAGTGTGTAACCTGAATAACTGTGCTGTACCACATTAGGGCCTGGGTTAAATCCTCAGTACAGGAAGGAAGGAGGAAGGAAGGAAGGAAGGAAGGAAGGGGAGGAAGGAAGGGGAGTAGGAGCGGGGAGGGAGGGATGACTTTGCTAGAAATGCGGTCTTTCAGAGAGCCAGGTGTGTTAGCACAGGATGCCCAGTCCTGTGTGAAAACAACAGGCTGATACTGTTGCAGCTTCTCTCTTTGACATAGTGTTTGATCTTCTGTCCCTAGCAGTTCTATTTTATTTTTCCTACAAGCATCTAGAGAGCTCATAATCATATAGACTTTTGTATTGTATTATATTATATTGATTTATTTAAAGGAAACATTACTGGCCCACCCTAGAAAGACCTCTGGTTTCAGGGCAGTCACAGCTTCCTCTTTGTGCTTTGCTTGGTGAATCTTGGTGCCTCTGCTTTTCCTCCCTGAGACTGTGTCTGTGTGTGTGTGTGTGTGTGTGTCTGTGTGTGTGTGTGTGTGTCTGTGTGTGTGTGTGTGTGTGTCTGTGTGTTACCAGAGCTCAAACCCAGGGACATCCAACCTCTGAGTTATACCCCCCACCCTATTTATTTTTTATTTTGAAACAGGATCTAGCTAGGCTGCTGAGGGTCTCACTAAGGTGCTGAGGCTGACCTCGAACCTGTGATCCTCCTGTCTCAGCCTCCCATGTACTGGGATTATAGGCATGCACCACTGTGCCCCTTCTCTCCTTGAGACTTTGATTAGCCCTTACACAAGCCATAATTTTTCATGTAAAAGCTAGATCAGAGGACAGGTGAGAAGAAGTCAGTACAGAGCTTGGCATGAAGTAGATGCTCAATAACTATCACAGTTCTGCACCCCACCCTCCCACACCCTTCTGCCTCTGTTGATGCCAAGAGAGATTAGCTCAGTTAGGCTGTTGGCTTATGGGTTTGGAGGAAGGGGAGGACTCAGGGATTTGGTGTGGTGGTCTTGGGGATTTTCTCTAATCTGACATGTCAAAGTTAAACCTTCGACAAGGGATCATAAACTCAAATCCCATGATTTGACAATGACAGTTGGGCACAGCCTGAGTGTCGTTTAGGGAGTAACTTGGCTCGCTGGAGATGTGTAATCTCTCCAGACATCACCGCCAGTCCATCCCAGCAGACGCATTCAAGCCCAGCTCTGACAATTTTTCATTTTTCTGAAAGAAGCACAGAATCAAAATTCCTATGTGAAATCATCTGATTTTGAGATGTTGACACATAACACAAAATCTTTTTCTGTACTGGTGGTGTAGATCAGTAGTAGAGTGCTTGCTAGCATGCATGAAGCCCTCGTTTCCACCCCAGCACTGCAGGGAGAGAGAGAGAGAGAGAGAGAGAGAGAGAGAGAGAGAGAGAGGGAGACAGAGAGACAGAGAGAAAATATGGAGGGAAAAAAGGGATGGGGAGAGAGAGAGAGAGAAAAGAAAACCTAAATAGTGAAAGTCCACCCCATGTAGGTCAACTCAAGTCACTCAGGGGTCAGATCTGACCACAGACCTCTGACTCTGATTCTGCCTCCCCTCCCTGGGGCCAACTGGCGACAAGCAAAAGAAGTGAATAAAATTCTGGCAGTGTGTCCAGCAGCCCAGGTGTCTGATCCTTGCTGATTTGTTGGCAAGTTGCAATGCCATTCATTCACGAATCAGTTAAAATCCAAAGGCCTCAAAAGGGTGATTCAAATGGTGGCAGCCAAGATGGCTGGGAGTAGGTAAGTTTGGAACAGACACTCCTGAAAGGGGGTCCCATGGACCTTTGCTAATTGTGCCAAGCAGAACACTGACTGGGCTTGAACTTTCTTTTTGATCCCATCCCATGTGGTTTTGTTGTTGATGTTTGTTTGTTTTTGTGGTACTGAGGATTGAACCCAAGGATGTTCTACCACTGAGCTACACCCTCAGCCCTATTTTTTTGTTTTGTTTTGAAACAGAGTCTAACTGAGTTGCTGAGACTAGCATCAAACCTGTGATCCTTCTGTCTCAGCCTCCCAAGTACTGGGATTACAGGCATGTGTCAACACACCCAGCTTTCCATAGTGTTTTGAAGCCAAACAGTCAGCTAGGAATTGAGCTTGCAATGTCAGAATATGGTCCTAGCCTACTTCTTTCCAAGTCGTGTGCCAGGGGTCATTTTCATGGTAACATCCCACCCTCCAAATCCTGAGGAACTGACACATTCTTTACCTTGATGGATCATTATTCATTAGGTAGATTGGTGCTCAATACATGCACATCTCTGTGACTCCCCTGTCACCAACACCATCTTGATCTATCATTGACTGCCTGTTCTTTGCAAACAGAGCAGAGTGGAGGGCTTAGAAGCCCTACAGTTCCCTTCCCTTCTCCCTGGCCTAGAATTGCTCTCTGTTTTTGTTTTTCTCAATACTGGGGATTGAACTCAGGGACACTACCACCAAGCTACATCCCAAGCCCTTTTTTTATTTTTTTATTTTGAGACAAGTCTCACTAAGTTGCTGAGGATAGCCTCAAATTTGCAGTCCTCTTCTCCCAGCCTCCCAAGTTGCTGGGATTACAGACTTGTGCAACATGCACCAGGCTCGCCATTTACACGTTAAAAAAAATTGGGGGGAAAGATTTCAGATTTTTTCAGATTTTGGAATATTTGCATAGGCATAATGAGATATCTTGGGGATAGGACCTAGGTCTAAACACAAAATTCACTGATATTTCATATGCACCTTGGACACATAGCTGAAGATAATTTCACCCAATATTTTTAATAATTTTGTGCATGAAACAAAGTCTCATGAGGGGAAATTTTCCACTTGTAGTGTTATGTCAGTATTCAGAAAGCATCAGATTTTTTGGAGTGTTTAGGGTTTTAGATTAGGGTTACTCAACCCCATGCTAATTATAAAGTAATAATTACACTGCTTCATTATAGCCATGTTCAGTGTTCCTAAAATATGGTTTGAAAACTGCCTGCCCTACAATCTCCTGCACCTTACTAAGAATGCAGGCTCCTGAGCTCTGTGAATGAACCAATCATGATTTCCGATCAATGCCCAGGAATCTGCACTTTTACCTGCTCTGTGTTTGGGAACCATCAGCGTGCTGGATAAGGACTTGGCCTTGAAATGAGGAGAGATATGAACTTGTGCCCCAGCCTCTCTGCTGGTCTTGAGCAAGTTATTAATTCTCCAAGCTTGGTTTCTTCATAAAATCCAAAGGTTGTTCTTAAATCAGATAAATATTTAGAAGGTAGTTAGCAGGGATGCATAGTAAACATTTTAAATGTTAATTACTATCACCTCATTGAAGTATATCAAACCCAAAGAGGTTGGCAGGATCCTTCGCTCTTTTAAAGATAAAGAAATTAAGACTCAGCATGGTCAAGTGGTTTGTCTAAGATCACACAGCAGAGCCGAAATACGAACCTCCATCAATCTGACTCAAATTATTAATGATTCCTGAAACAGTGGGGAAAATCAATTCAGAATGAAAACGAGAGTGCATTAGGCTGGACGATAGAAAGGATGCAGGTGTCTATTGTATGTGGTAGACTTTCTCCATGTGCTGTCTAGAATCTGTCCCAGATTGGGAAAGAGGGTAACGTGTTTGTAGCTCATACTGACTCCTTGGTACCTATTACCCGGGCCCTTGTAGCTCCTAATTTGTTAACCCTCTGGAATGCTGTCAGGAAGGAGGTCCCCACATCGTGACAATGGATCAGGCCTTGGTGAGGGCCTCCGGTGGAACAAAGCACCCCTTTCAGTGACTTGGCAGCTTTTGTTCCCCAGAACAGTAAAAGGTGGAGGACCTGTGGTTTCCTTGGGAGCCTTTTGGAGTTTTTCCCTGCCAGCACCCCACAAGCGACGGATAAACTTGGCCCAGCTGCACCTTGGAAAAATAGCCCTGGCAAGGCTGTGAGCACTGCCATCTGCCTGCAGCCAGTTCATCCACAGCTCTTATAGAGAGAAGGGGGGGGGGGAGCCTTTAAAAGCCTGGTGCATGGCACACATCTGTAACCCCAGTACTTGGGAGGCTGAGACAGGAGGATCACAGGTTCAAGACCAGCCTCAACAACTTAGTGAGGCCCTCAGTAACCTAGCAAGACTTTGTTTCAAAATAAAGACTAAAAAGGTTAGGGTGTGTAGCTCAGAGGTATAATGTCCCTGGATTCCATCCCCAGTACAACAACAAAAAAAAAAAAAAAAATAGAAGAAGGAAGGAAGGAAAAAAAAAAGAAAAATGCATTTAAAAACAGAGGGCTAAGATGCAGAGTGCCTCCTCAAATTTGGTTCCTCCACCAGTGTGGTGTTTTACACACAGCTGGAGTAGATGGGAAGGAGAGGCTGAAGACAATTTCTGTTAGGAAGGGGGAAACTGTTTGAAATAGGAATTGAGCCATTAAAGAAGCTAGCCAGTATTTTTTTTTAAGATTTTTGTAAAAACACAATTACCAAAACACATGTTCCTATTTAATGAAAACAATAAAACAAAATGAAAGGTACGTGGTACATTTAAAAGTTTGAATATAGCTTTATATATGTGTATAGTTACATGGGAAAGAGGTCTGAAGGACATAAACTAAAATACTAACAACAGTTAACCATAAAATATGAATTTAGTGAGAGAGAGAGAGAGAGAGAGAGAGAGAGAGAAAAGAGAGAGAGAGAGAGAGAGAGAGAGTGTGTGTGTGTGTGTGTGTGTGTGTGTGTGTGTGTGTGTGTGTGTGTGTGGTGTGAGAGAGAGTAAGGATTGAACCCAGGGGAGCTCTACCACTGAGCTATATCCCCAGCCCTTGTTATTTTTTATTTCAAGACAGAGTCTTGCCAAGTTACCATGGGCTGGCCTGGAACCTGCCATGTTTCTATCTCTGCCTCCCAAGTACTGGGATTGCAGGCATATGCTACCACACTCAGCTGATTTTATTTCTTAGAACCAACTTTGTGGTTGTGATAAAATGTGGCCATTTTAACTATACTGCTCAATGCATTTTGCTTAATTAATACTCATGAAACTTCCACCAAAAATGTCCCTTGTACCTCCGAACAGTCCACCTCCTCCGCCATGTGCAGACCCTACCAACCACCAACCTGTTTTCTGTCACCATGGTTTTGCCTGTGGAACTACTTCACATAAATGGAATTATGCAGTACGTTGCCTTGTGTAGCTAGCTTCTTTCGCTCAGCATATTTTCAAATTTCTCTTATGTTGTATTATCTGTATTTGTTCTCTATCTCTTTTTTTTGGCCAAGTAGTATTCCATGGGAATGAATATACTCCAATATGTTGATCCATTATGCATTCCCCTGTAGATGGGCATTTATGTTGTTTCCAAGTTTGGGTTACTACAAATAAAGCAGCTCTGAATGTCTAGTTAATGTAAGTCTTTGCATGGACATGTTTTGTTTCTTTAGAGGAAAGAGTGATTTTATTTAATTTTTCACTGTATCTGTTTTTTAGTATTTCTCTAGTGAATATATGATTACAGGATAACAAATATCAGAGTGAGGGGAATCTGGGCTGTATCCCGTTGCTTTAGAAAGCTAACAGAAGTTGGCAAAGAAAACCTTAATCAATATCTATTGGTCATGGCTGTCTTGACGCCAGACAGCACATCCAACTTCTTCCCATGAAATTTAGATGTGATTAAAGAGGTTTCTTTTTCTTGAGTGTGTGCTAAGAAGTCATAGAACACTGAACTGATAGGGGTGAGGGGCAGCAGCCATTTTCTTTGCTGTTGGAAATGAGGACTAGTGTAACAGGTGATCTGTTAGCTGCTTTCCAATGTGAAGATACACATACTCTTCAATCTATCAATTTAACTTTTATGAATTTACTTTAAAGCTAAACTATGACACGTTCCCAGAGATATACAGATATGTGTATCTTGGGGTCACCTAAACATATCTTGGGGTCACCTAAATGTCCATCAATAGGGACACTAGATAGATAAAGCATGGTATGTTCAATCATTGGACTGTTGTAGAGGAGTTAAGAAGAATGAAATTAATCTTCATAGATGATACAAAAGAACATCTAGATTTCATAAGGGATAAAGCAAGGTGAAGAGCGTGGTCTGGAAAGTTTTTAAACATTTGTGTTTTTAATACAGTAAAACCTCAGTCTCTGTATCCATGAGTTCTGTATCCTCCAACTCAGTAATCATGAATGGAAAATAGTGGGGGAAAGTGTGTCTGTACTAAACATGTGCAGGCTTTTTTCTTGTCACTCTTCCCTAGAAAATGCAATATAACAACTGTTTGCACAGCGTTTATACCATATTAAGTACCACAAGTAATGTAGAGATGATTTAAGGTATACGGGAGGACCATAGCGTAGTATTTGCATAGAACACTATACAAATACTATGCTGTTTTGTATCAGGAACTTGAGTATCTGCAGGCTTGGTATCCTGGGGAGGTCCCAGAACCAGTCCTCCACATATACCTAGGAATGACTGTTCTTAGGTTTCTTCTTAAATGCTTCCATACATATGAGATACATATAGGCACATTCATGGGAAACTCCAATAATTGGTGCTTCTGGGAAGACCAAAGTGAGAGGAGGGTCAGGCCAGAGGGGATGTTGGTTTTTGCTCTGTACTCTTTGATACTCTCTGAACTTTACTTTATCATGCATATGTATTTATGTCTTAATAAATGTTCTGAGTTAAAGAAATCCATTTGATCTCAGCCCAGAGCAGGGAAGCGCTCTTGTTTCATGCACTTTGCACTCTTTTAGCATCCGATGCCAAGAAAGTACTTTACCCAGCAAGAGCTCGTTGGCCCCCGAGCTGGCCATGCCTGTGCACCTCTGTCCTGCCACAGCTGACCTCCCGTAACTGGAAACTACCATCATTGCTATTTGCATAAGTACAACCACACTGACCCACAGCCGAGACTGCTAGATCTGAACACAGGGAATTATTTGTATTCCGGGGGCATCTGAATGTACCCTTGACCAGCCCTGAAATATCTTTCAACAACGAATCACCAGCAGCCGACCCCGTAACCTTTGGAAAATGAATTTGCCTGCCGTGGGGCCGGCCCCAGCTCTCCTGCCCAAGTAAAATGTCAATTAGATCACTGCCTGACTATCGCTTTTGTCTACTTAAGCATCTTCAGCTCACAAACCCATAAATGTTTGCTTGCTTCTGTCTAAAATAAGAGACCACCCCTAAATTCAAAGAGTGATCCTGGTTCTGTATGGTCACTGAAAAAAAAATACAGATTCATTGGGAAAAATGCAAATATTGAGTCATTGGGTAAATTCCGCTTTGTGGAGGTGGAAGAGGCAACGTGTGCTGTGGTCTGTGAGTTCTTCCGGGCTCAGAGTACAAGTGTCTCCTGCATGGTATATGTCTCCTTCTTTACTCCCCGCCTGTGTTATTACCAAGACCAGACAAGGAAGGTAATAGATTATCTTAGATATTCTTTTTTTTTTCCTTTTAAATTTTTTTATTTAAAGATCATTGTATAGTAAAACCGACTTTCTGTGTGTGCACAATTATGTTGATTTCAACATATAAGTGGATTTATATAACCACCACCATCAGAATACTACTCCCCCATATGGTGTTTATAGTCACATTATTTATAGGCAAGAGAGAAATGAATGGGGAAAGGGGCATGACTGACTTCTGATGTTTTAGCCCAAAGTGCCGAGAGTAAGGAAGACACCACCATGTTGAAATTTCAATTAATTATAATCAGTTTAGGGAGTTTGCTGTCCTCAAATTTGGAGACATTTCATAGGAATTGAAACAAAAATAGTTTTCCAAAAATTTCCTTAGGATTATAATGTAAAATGTCCCTGCCCCATTCCCATTTATGTGCCTTTGACCTCCCTTGGCTTAGTTCAAATGTGCCACGGGATTGTTTTGACCCTGGGTCAACCCCGGACATGTTTTCCAGCCCCGTGAAAAAATAGACACCACAGAGCCAAGATTCTCAACAGGAGCTCTGCTTTAGAAATAGTGCTGCTTTGGCCTCTCTCTAAAGGGAAGGCTGGTCCCTGTAGCTACCTCTCCCATATCCCCATTGACGATGCTCCTGCTGCTGCTGACCGGCTGCTAACCTTAAAAAGGTTCATCTTTGTGCTGCCCCCAGAAAAACCAAGGCTCCCAAGCCGGGGCTCCTGCTTTGAATGTTGACGGGCCACCTAATTGTATGCCTTAGAAACTGAATGGCTCCAAACGAACGTTCTTAGACCCTCTTTATATGTCTGCAAGGTTGGTGCTGACTTCCACTCGGGTTCATTGGTGCAGCTTCCCAGCAATTAAGATGACCCTGAACAGTTTGGGAAACCAGCTGTCACCTGGTACAATTGGGATGTGGATGGGCAGATTATCTCAGCTGGATCCTTTGTTATCACAAAAGATGAATCTTCTTGGTCAACTATCAATCCAAAGATCCTTTTCTGGAATCAACTATTTAATGCAGTTAGATTCCCCAAAATGCTTTTTTCCTGCC
>PVLC010004811.1:0-81696 GCA_004027655.1 Graphiurus murinus | reverse complement strand
ATTTTTTTTTTTTTTTTTTTAAGGTACTGGGGATTGAACCTAGGGGCATTCTGCCTCTGAACTACACCTCCAGTCCTATTTTTTATTCTTTCTTTCTTTCTTTATTTTGCAGTACTGGGGATTGAACTCAGGAGCATTCTACCTCCGATCTATACCCCCAGCCCTATTTTTTATTCTTTATTTTGAAACCGGGTCTCACTAAGTTGTAGTGCCTCACTAGGTAGCTGAGGCTGGCCATGAACCTGGATCCTCTTGTCTCAGCCTCTCCAATGCTAGGATTACAAGCGTGCGCCACCACGCCCGGCCTTTTATTCTTTATTTTGACACACAGTTTCACTAAGTTGCAGAGGGCCTCACTAAGTAGCTGAGGCTGACTGCGAACCTGCAATCCTCCTGTCTCAGTCTCCCAAGTACTGAGATTACAAGCATGCACCACCAACCCCGGCTGGCCTTGAATTTTTGATCCTCCAGTTTCAGCCTCCCAAGTACTTGGATTCCAGGCCTGTGCCGCTGGGCCCAGTTACATTGGAACAATTATTCATGTCATCTGGCTCCAGCACACCAAGGGAGCTGGAAGATTTATATATGTAAAGACATAGCCCGCCATTATTTATTTCCCGCAAAAGGAAGCTGGACCTAATGCTCTCGAAGTCAACCTTAAATAACCCGTCCACTCAGTTGGCCCAGATGACTCCAGGGTATGTGTTTTGCTGCCACACCATCTTGATAAACGCCAGCAACAGAGTTCCTAACGGAGGCCTTTTATGGAAGGAGCAGTCGGCTGGCGGCCGCTCCCTAGCAGTATTTCAAGCTAGGATCGCCTCTACCTGGCAGCATGGTAGATAACTGGGGAGTGTGGGGTGGGGGGAGACGAAGAGCGCCAGAGACATGTTAAAGTTCTTTTTAGGGAAAGATAAAAAGAAAGAAATTAACAAAAAAATCTTGAGTGCTCCTTCTGAGCTAAAAGGAGGCCAGATTTCTGTTTACCAATAGAATGTGAATTTGGCTTCTCACTTTCTCCTCCCTTTCTTTGTTCCTCCCTCCGTCCCTTCTTTTCTTCCTTCCTCCTTCCCCAGGTGCATTCCACCTCCAAGTTACATCCCCAGCCCTTTTTATTTTGAAACAGGATCTTGCTAAGTTGCTGAGGCTGGCCTCTCTGATCCTCCTGTCTCAGCCTCCCGAGTGCTGGGATTACAACTGTACACCACCACGTCCAGCCACACTGGCTGTTTTGTGGGCACATCTTTTCCTTCAACCAGCTCTGGAAAACACTTTTCACTTTGCCTAGTGGCTGTTCGTTTTGGGAGCTGACGGAGACTCACCAGCCTTGGAACGCGAGCGCTCTGAGTGAGAAGGGGGCTCGGTCTTTGCAGAACACTTACTCAGCACATGCAAGGGCCTGGGTTGCATCCCAAGTGCTAAAATAACAACAAAAACAACAAAGCAAAACCAAATTCCAGAATGGTGCAGTGTATTAAGTTTTTCCTACCCAAGAGGCCTCTAGAGCCAGGCTGGGTGCAAAACCCAGCTCTCTGAATCCAAACAGGGTCGCACTAGGTTGCCATTTGCAGCTAAATTGTTGCCATTAAAATCAGGCATTAGGGGCTCGGGGTGTAGCTCTGTGGTCCAACACTTGCTAGCATGCTTCAGACACCACACACACACACACACACACACACACACACACACACACACACACACAAAAAAAAAAAAAAAAGAAAGGAGGAAAAAAAAATCAAGCAGTAAATTACAATTACCCTCTGTGCCTCAGTTTCCTCTTTTTTTTTTTTGTGGTACTGGGGATGGAACCTGGGAGCATTCTACCTCCAAGCTACAGCCCTAGCCCTATTTTTTTTTTTTTTTATTCTTTATTTTGAAACAGGGTCTCACTAAGTTGCGGAGAGCCTCACTAAGCAGCTGAGGCTGGCAGTGAACCTGCAATGCTCCTATCTCAGCCTCCCAAATGCTAGGATTACAAGCATGTGCCACCACACCCAGCTCAGTTTCCTTTTTTAAACAAGCTAATATTGTAAAGTACTTAGAATACTGCTTGTCACGCTGGCTACTGCTGGCTAAGATGGTTATTACCTGAACTGCATGTACAGATCCCTCGTAGAAGTCTCTTTGTGGGATTATATTTTAATGTAACATTGATCTTGGCCTTTCACATTGCCCTAATGGATTAGTGTTTTTATTGAAATCCCAAGAAGAAGAACACTAATGGATTAGTGTTTTTATTGACCAGTACTTGGGAGGCCAAGACTGGAGGATCTGGATTCCAGGCCAGCCTCAGCTACTTAGTAAGACCCTCTACAACTTAGTGAGATCCTGTTTCAAAATAAAGAATAAAACAGGGCTGGGAGTGTAGCTCGGAGGTAGAATGCTCCTGGGTTCACTCCCTAGTACCGCAAAAAAGAAAAAACAAACAAACAAAAAGAAATCCCAAGAGAGAGCCAGGCATAGTGGCACACATCCGTAATCCCAGTATGTGGGAGGCTGAGACCAGAGGATCCCAGGTTTGAAGCCAGCCTCAGTAGTTTAGCAAGAACCCCAGCAACTTAGTGAGACTCTCCTTCAAAATAAAAAAATTAGCTGAATGTGGTACACATTTGTAATCCCAGTACTTGGAAAGCTGAGACAGGAGGATCACAGGTTCAAAGCCAGCCTCAGCAATTCAGTGAGACCTGGTTCAAAATAAAGAATAAAATAGGGCTGGAGGTATAGCTCAGAAGTAGAATGCCTCTGGGTTCAACCTCCAGCACCAAAAAAACAAAGAATGAAAATGGCTGAAGGTATAGCTTGGAGGTAGAATGCCCCTCAATCCACAGTACCACACACACGCAAATAAATAAATAAAAAATAAAAATAAAAAGGGCTGGGAGTATATCTCAGAGATAGCCTATTCCTGGGTTCAATCCCCAGTACCAAAAACAAAACCCAAAATAAAAAATCTAAGAAAATAAATTCTGAGTCTCAATCTCCTATTTATTTGCATGTGGTTACAATCTATAAATATACTCTCCATTTTCCTCCCCTTCCCAAACTCTTTCCCATCCCTAGTAACCTCACCCAGACCCCCCGTTTTTGACTCCCTTTCTTTTCCTGCAGGAGGAGAGGGAGGGGAGGTTCTCCACATAACTTCATCTTCACGCAGGGTCCACAAAAGGCCCTCTGAAGCTTTGCATGAGCACCACAAATCCATTAGTGGTCCTGGTGACGTCCTTGCAAGTGACATGTGACCGGCTCCCCTCTGTGCCATGCAAGGTGCCCATGCCAGGGCGGGCAGAGGTCTAAGGACACATGCCCTGCTTGTGCCTGGGACGCCCGGGGGGCAGGTGGCTCTGCGATGAGGCGTCGGGCTGGCTTGCTTGCTCAGCATCGGTGAGTCCAGTGTCGGGGGCCTGGCCCGGCCGGCTCTCCTCAATGGCCTGAGGCCCCGTCCTCCCGGGCTCCGCCTCTGGGGCCCTGTGCAGGCCCCGTGTGAAGTCCGTGCGGGTGGGCAGCCTCGGGGGAGCTGGTGCTCTCAGGCCTCTGGTCTTGCTTTTCCAGGCACCATCAGTCACGGGTGACAAGCTGAGTCCTCCGGCTGCTGGAGGGCGTGGCACCCCAGTGTCTCTGTCTCAGCCAGGTGCCAAGCTTTGCCGTCTTCCTGATGGGGCGAGGAGAGCTCGGAAGGGCCAGGGGCGCCCTCTTCAGGAGTGGGGAAGGGAGGCTCAGGGGCGGCTGGGGGGTCTCCGGGGCCCCGTGCTCCCCCCAGCACGGGGCCATTGTAGATGTAGATGTTGCCGGTGACAGTCACGTTGCCTCCGGTGACATGAATGCCGTTGGCGCCTGTGGGAAGGGAGGGGGAATGAGGGGAGCCCAGGGAGCACTGTGAAGGCAGGTGCACAACAGGGACCAGACGGCAGCTCCCCGACTCCTGCCAGCCTCTTGCGGGGCCCCGTGCTTCCTCCACGGCCCTCTACGCATGCCCTGGCTGCTTGGGCTCTGGGAGCACCGCTCCGTTTCTGGCTGGCTGGCAGGCAGGACTTCTCCCTTGCCGGTGTTTTGGTCTCTTTGTTTAATCCTGCCCCGTGTTCTCCCTCCCTGTCAGCCACGCCGCCCTCTCTTCATGCCCCTCTCCCTGCAGGCCGGGCCTGGGCTCACCGTGCGCCACCTGCCCCTGCTCCCCGGGCTCAGCCTCCAGCTCCTTGGTCTGCAGCAGAGGACTCTGCTGTTGTAGCACCACCTCCTCCAAAACTGGGGCTGGAGGGGGCCCGGCGGGGGCTGGGAAGAGGTCTCCAGGGCCCGGGAGAAGTGGTTCCACCAGGTCAAGGAAATATGGGTTGTTGGCTTTTGGAGTAGGGTTGGAGGGACATTCCTCTCCCTGTGGAGAGAGGCAGAGAACCAACCAATGATGAAGGACCCAGGTGCCATCTTTCCCATCCCAGTCTGTGCTTCAGCAACCTGCTGCCAGCCTCTGCTGCTCGCCATGGTCCTGCCTCAGGGCCTTTGCACCTGATAGCCCCCTGCTTCCTGGAGCACACCCCCACACAGAGTTCCCTGGCTGGCTCTCCCACTCCTTCAGCTCTCTGCTCGAATATCAGCACACCAGAGAGGCCTTCCCCTCTGTCTAAATAATGTCCCTTGCCCTGTGCCACAGTCATTCCCTGTTCCCCTTCCCTGCCTTATTTTGCGGTTATTAACACCCACAACATATTGGCACTGGGGATGAAGCCAGGGACATTCTACCTCCAAGCTACATCCCCAGTCTTCCTTTTTTTGTGGGACTGGAAATTGAACCCAGGGGCATTCTACCTTTGAGCTATACCCCAAGCTCTATATTACTTTAATTTTGAAACAGGGTCTCACTAATTTGCTGAGGATCTTGCTTAAGTTGCTGAGACTGACCGCAAACCTGCTATCCTCCTGTCTCAGCCTCCCAAGTACTGGGATTACAAGAAAGCACCGCCAGGCTAACTTTATTCTTGCTCGACTAGCATGTCAACTCCAGAAGGGAAGGAGCTCTGCTTTGCTCACTACTGTAGCCCTAGTGACAAGCACAATGCCCAGCACATGGCACCCTCAATAAACCATTAATTGAAGAGTCCGCACACTCTTTTCCTGTCTGCTCTGCCCTGGATCCTCGTCATCTCCGCCCCTCTTTGCTGTGTTCTCGGCTTCCCCAATTACCTCTGGGTGCCTCTTGAGCAGGGATCCTGCAAGGGAGAATGAAATGGGTGAAAGGCCTCCACATCCCGGCCTTTCAGCCTCCACGACCGGCCTTTCAGCATCGTATGTGGCTGCCCACCCCGAGATCCCAGAAGGGACAGACTCTGGTTACCCTTGTCCCCCAGGTGAAGGGGACGGTGCCTGTGTTGGGGGCAGGCACTGAGAGTCTGGAGGGTGTGGGAGGGGCAGAAGGGTTTGCACCGGGGAAGCTGACCATTCCTCCTCCCTCTGCCACCAGCCAGCCATGTGCGGACAGAGGGCCAGCTCCTTCCTACCCAGCTTCCTGCAGAGAGATGGGTGGCTCTTCCAGGTACAGGCGAGGACAATGGTAAGGAGCAGACAGGAGACTACAGGCAGCAGGACGGCCAGCACCAGCATCTTTCCTGTGGGGGCAGCAGACAGGAGGGGATGATGGCCGGAAGGGCGGAGGGGGAGGAAGGAAAGGAAGAGCTTTCCAGTTCTCCCTCGCCCCAGACACAGCAAAGGGGGAGCTTCTTTTCCCCTTTGGGCCTGGAGAATAAGAGCCATTTCTCCTGGCTTATGGAGAAGGGGAAGTAAGCTGGGCTTGGGGAGGACCGCTCCAGTCAGGAGAGACTCCGCGGGGTGGACACCTGGGGTGGTGCGCGTGCGCTCCTGCTTGGAGACCAGGGCCAGACCAGGGCCAGACCAGGGCCGGGATGTTCTGTGGGCGCCGGGTGTGGATGCGAGCTGGAGCAGTTGGTTTTCAAGGGTGGGCCTGGGAGTGGGAGGCAGTAGGGGAGAGTGGGGATTGGGGTTGTAAACAGACTCAGGGCACAGGGGAGAGCCACGTTTTTGTGGACTTGGCCATCTCACAGAGGCCAAGGGATTGCCCCTGTGGGAGTGTTTACTGGTTGGAAAGTAATGGAGTCTCAATTCTTTTTTTTTGTTTTGTTTTGTTTTTGTGGTACTGGGAGTTGAACTCAGGGGAATTCTACCTCCGAGCTATACCCCCAGCCCTATTTTTTATTCTTTATTTTTGAAACCGAGTCTCACTAAGTTGCGGAGTGTCTCACTAGGTAGCTGAGGCTGGCCTCGAACCCGGATCCTCCGGTCTCAGCCTCCCGAATGCTGGGATTACAAGCGTGCGCCACCATGCCCGGCTTTTTTTTTTTTTTTTTTTTTTTGTGCTGGGGATTGAGCCTAGGGGCATTCTACCTCTGAGCTACACCCCCAGCCCTATTTTATTTTTATTTTGAAACAGGGTCTCACTAGGTTGATGAGAGTTTCACTACTTGTTGAGGCTGACCTCGAATCTGTGATCCTCCTGTCTCAGCCTTCCAAGTACTGGAATTACAAGCATGTGCCACCACTCCCAGCTGGAACCTCACTTCTGGGTCGCCTGGGAGAGTAGGAGTTGCAAGTTCTCCACCCCTTGCTCAGGGAAGATTCTAGGAGGGGAAGGGAGAGAAAAGCTGGGAGTTTGGTTTCTCTGGCCCTGATTTATAGCAGTGGAGAGTGTCTTCCTTCCTTTCTTTGTTCCTTCCTTCCTTTTCTGTACTTGGGATTGAACCCAGGGACATTCTACCTCCAGGCTATACCCCAGCCATTATTTTTTAATTTTGATTACAGAATGAGAGGCACGGGGAAAAATTGGACCAAGAGTCTGGAAACCTGAGTTCTGCCCAATAGTCATTTCCAGCTGGGTGTGGTGGTACATGCTTATAATCCCAGTACTTGGGAGGCTGAGACAGGAGGATCACAGATTGGAGGACAGCCTCAACAAGTAGTGAGATTCTCATCAACCTAGTGAGACCCTGTTTCAAAATAAAAATAAAATAGGGCCGGGGGCATAGCTCAGAGGTAGCATGCCTCTGGGCTCAATTCCCAGCATCATAAACAAACAAATCATTATATTTATTTGAACATCAGTTTTTCATTTATAAGTTGCTGAAGCTGGCCTTGTACCTGCAATCCTCCCGTCTTGGCTTCCCAAGTACTGGTATTACAAGTGTGCACCAATGTGCTGGGCTAGTTTTGAATAGGTTAGTTTACATACTCTCTACGATGTCAGTCATATTTGATACATAGTTTAAAACTCTGAGAGGACAAGGAAGAATATTTATGATACAGAGCTGATGGAAAAATCAAGTAATAGGGGCTGAGGGTTTAGCTCAATGGTAGTAGCACAAGGCCTTGGGTTCAACCCCAGCACACACCTACACACAAAGAAAATCAGATTGCAAAACATTACAGTTACTCCATTCCATGTGTAGACATGCATAGGGAAACGTCTGGGAGGATATACACCAAAATGTAAGAGTGGATCGAGTAAGTGGTGGTTTGTGGGTTTTGCTTATCTGAATTTTCTACATTGTGCATGCATTATAACATGGGCTTGGAAGTAAGAAAGACCTGGACACAGGTCTTAATAACACGTTACCACCTGGGTGTACTCAGGCAAGTCACCTAACCTCTTTGAGCTTCAGTTTCCATACTCCAGTGAAAATAATAATAGAACCTACTTCGCTGAATCATTAAGATGATTAAATGAGCTGGGTGTGGTGGTGCGCGCTTGTAATCCCAGTACTTGGGAGGCTGAGACTGGAGGATCTGGGTTCGCAGCCAGCTTCAGCTACTTAGTGAGGCCCTCCACAACTTAGTGAGACCCTGTTTCAAAATAAAGAATAAAAAATAGGGCTAGGGATGGAGCTCGGAGATAGAATGCCCCTGGGTTCAATCCCTAGTACTGCAAAAAAAGTAAATATATGAATAAATAATAAAATTAAATAAAAAATAGGGCTGGAGCCGGGCGTGGTGGCGAACACTTGTAATCCCAGCATTCGGGAGACTGAGACCAGAGGATCCGGGTTCGAGGTCAGCCTCAGCTACCTAGTGAGGCATTCCGCAACTTAGTGAGACTTGGTTTCAAAATAAAGTATAAAAAATAGGGCTAGGGGGTGTAGCTCAGAGGTAGAATGCCCCTGGGCTCAACACACACACACACACACACACACACACACACACACACACACACACTAAATGAGATAGGGAATATAAAATATTTAGATTCCCTGACATGCTGCTCTCAATAAATGAAAGCTAGTGGGGCATGGTGGTGCACACCTATAATCCCTGTACTTGGGAGGCTGAGACAGGAGGATTGCAGGTTCAAGGATAGCCTCAGCAATCAGTGAGTCTCTCTTCAACCTAGTGAGACCCTGTTTCCAAATAAGAAATAAAATGGGGCTGGGGGTGTAGCTCAAAGGTAGAATGTCTCTGGGTTCAATCTCCAGTGTTACCTAAATAAATAAATAAATAAATAAATAAATGAAAGCTATAATTATAATATTTGGTAATTTAGTAGTGATCATAGTCATCAAAAACAGTCTGTAGCCGGGCGTGGTGGCGGACGCTTGTAATCCCAGCATTCGGGAGGCTGAGACCGGAGGATCCAGGTTCTCCGCCAGCCTCAGCTACCTAGTGAGATACTCCGCAACTTAGTGAGACTCAGTTTCAAAATAAAGAATAAAAAATAGGGCTGGGGGTATAGCAAAAAAAAAAAAAAAAAAAAAAAAAAAAAGGGGGGGGGGAAAAAAAAAAAAAAAAAAAAAAAAAAAAAAAGAGTCTGCAATGTAATCCCAGTACTTGGGAGGCTGAGACCAGAGGATCTGAGTTCGCGGCCAGCCTCAGCTACTTAGTGAGGCCCTCTGCAACTTAGTGAGAACCTGTTTCAAAATAAAGAATAAAAAAATAGGACTGGGGGTGTAGCTCAAGGTAAAATGCCCCTGGGTTCCATCCCCAGTACGGCAAAACAAAAACAAAAACAAAAACAGACAAACAAAACCAAACCAAAAACAGTCTGCAGACATCTATTAGACTAAGAAACCAATCAGCGCACAGAAAAAACAAACAAACAAACAAGGAAGTCAAATGGGGAATCCTCTCTCCAAACAATGAAAGTGATATAATCTAAGCCGGGTGTGGTGGCGCACACCTGGCATCCCAGTACTTGGGAGGCTGAGACAGGAAGATCACAGATTTGAGACCAGTGTCAGCAATTTGACAAGACTCTCAGCAACCTAGCAAGACCTTGTTTCAAAATAAGAAAAAAAAGCCGGGTGTGGTGGTGCACGCTTGTAATCCCACCATTTGGGAGGCTGAGACCGGGTTCTCGGCCAGCCTCAGCTACCTAGTGAGGCCCTCCACAACTTAGTGAGACCCTGTTTCAAAATAAAGAATAAAAAATAGGGCTGGGGGTATAGCTTGGAGGTAGAATGCCCCTGAGTTCAATCCCCAGTATCAAAAAAAAAAGAGCTGGGAGTTGTATCTTGAAGGTAAAATGCCCCTGGGTTTAATCCCCATTACTACTACCACAAAAATAAAATAAAAAACTGCATGAATGAGCTGGGTGTGGTGGCGCACGCTTGTAATCCCAGCATTCGGAGGGCTGAGACCAGAGGATCCAGGTTCGAGGCCAGCCTCAGCTACCTAGTGAGGCACTCCGCAACTTAGTGAGACTCGGTTTCAAAATAAAGAATAAAAAATAGGGCTGGGGGTGTAGCTCGGAGGTAGAATGCCCCTGAGTTCAATCCCCAGTACCGCAAAAAAGAAAAAAAAAAAGTGCATGACCTAGTAATGAGGTATTCAGTGTCTCGTAAGTGGATTGTATGGTGGAGCCTTGTTCACAGGTCCTGAATGATGACAATGTCAGTCATAATTACATCTTAGTCTAGGGGTGTTCCTTGGCTATAGATACTATAGACAATTTTAAAAGGGTATGTATAGACAGGAAGATCATAGGTTTGAGGCCAGCCTTAGCAAATTGGTGAGGACCTCAGCAACTTAGTGGGACCCTTGTTTCAAAATAAAAAAATAAAATAGGGCTTGGGGGTGTAGCTTGGAGGTAGAATGCCCCTGAGTTCAATCCCCAGTATCAAAAAAAAAAGAGCTGGGAGTTATTGAGCCTGCCAATGTGACTCAGCCCTGGCCCCTCACCTGGCGTCTTGGGGGGCAGCGGATCTGGTGGACTTCTGCAGCTTGTGTCAGACATGCTGGTGCCTGGGGCTACCTTCACCAAGCCGTGGTCCTCACACCTGCAGAGGAAAGAGGCTTGTGAGCTTCCTTGCCCCTGTCTTCCCAGAGAGTGGCAAGGGCTAAGTGGGGCCATCTCACCTGGTGTGGGGCTGGCAGCGGGCACTGGGGGAGGAGACATTCTGGAAGTGCCCTGTCTTACAGGGGACGCAGACGTTGTCGCCCTCTCCGGCTTCATCTGGCAGGAGAAAGGCAGGCTGAGCCAGGGTGAATGGGGAAAAGGAGCCCAGCTGTGAGCTTCCTTGAAGCCCACCCAGGCCAGCCACCCCCTCCCATGGCCCTCACCTGCCCCCAGCTCTCCTTTGCTGCCTGACATTTTGCCTAGGCTTCCCCAGTCCTGGGAGTCCCCCCACCCCTTGCACCTGTCCCAATTCCACTTTTCTGCAGACCCCTTTTGTATGGAGTGAGAAGAGACTTTTATGCCAAATTGACATAACCAAAGCGACATAAAGTCAGGGGGTGGGGTGCGGGACGCCATGACCCAGTGCCATGCTCCCTGCCTGCACTCAGGATCGTCAACACCCAGCCTCCTTCTGCCCTCGGTGACCTCTGACCTTTGAGCTCGGCTTCAGTGCCAGGCGGGCACTCGGAAAGCAGCTCGCAGTGCACACACTCGGGGTCCCGCAGGGCGCAGAACATTCCCGCCTGGCATCGGCACACCGTTTTGCGGTTGCTGGTGCACGGTGCTACCTCCTCGAAGCCCAGCACTGGTGGGGAGACGGTGTTCAGAGAGGGGGCTGCTGGGGGAGGCCCCCCGCCCCGTCCTCACTCACCGGTGTCGCAGGGGCGGCACATCTGGCAGATGAGGAGGTGGTTCCAGTGCTCGTTGTAGGAGTTCTCGGCGCACGTGGCACAAGCTGTGTCTCGGCCCTGGCTGCATTCAGCCGCGACGTACGTGCCTAGGACGCAGGTGGACAGCAGGGCGTTGGTGGGCCGCGATTGTTGGACCCCTTTTCCCCTCCCTCCCCCACGGCCCAGGGAGGAGGTCAGATCCTGTGATCCTGGGGGGCAGTGTCGGCCCTCCCTCTGGCCCACCTCCATTGTCCCGGGCTTCCTGGGGCCATCACCTCTCACCTGGAGGGCAGCGGGAGCAGCAGGCTCCTTCCTTGGGCTCGTAGTACTCCTTTTCCTGGTCCCTGCAGGTCTGGTTCTCAGAGCGGTATGGGAGCACCTTCACAGGGAGCGGGAGGAGGGGGAGAGGAATGAGCCAGGGGTCCTCTCAGGAGGGAGGAGGGGATGGAGAGAAGGCCGCCCAGCGCCCCTTCCCCACCACCACCACCCATCCCAAAACCCTCCCTCACCAGCTGGGGCTGGGATGGCGCCAGGAGCCCGCAGAGGCCCAGCAGGAGTGGCCCCCAGGCCAGGCCGCAGGGAAAGGCGGCCCCGGACAGCTGCATGGCGGCCACTCGGTGCGTCGACCGACCAGACGGGTGGAGGCCTGGGAGGAAGGTGGGAAGCCCGCACGTCCAGGGCAGCGATAAGCTTCGCGGCGGTGGCTTCCCAAGCGCAGCAGCGGCCGGGCCGACGTGCCCCCCGGGGCCGGGAGCGGCCTGGCCTGCCCTCCAGGGCTCCAGCACCGGGCTCAGGAAGTGGGAGTGGAGAGAGCCGGCCGCGGGGGCGGGGACAGGGAGCGCTGGGAGCAGAGGCCGGCCTGTCGCAATCGCAGCGGGGGAAGAGGAACAGGCTGGGCTGCCTCGAAGCAGGGCAGGGCGGAGCGGTGGCCGGGAAAGCACGTGAAGGCGGCAGGGCAGGCCGGAACCGGGCCTCCTCCCTTCTTCCGAAGCCTGAGCAGAAGAGGAGGGCCAGGGCCGGGACAGGCCCCCGCTATGGGAAGGGGTGGCAGAGACAGTGGACAGCCTTCAGGCAAGCCTCCAAGAGCCCCCGATGGGCAGAGCCCGGGTCACCTGGGTGCCAGACCTGAGAAACGCAGGCTCCAGGGACTGGCCGAGACTCGGGGACCCCCAGCAGATGCAGCATCTGGGACCCAGAAGCCCCACTTGGCAGATGCTTGAGTGTCTGCCCAACTCTGTGACTTTATGACAAACTACAAGGGGCCTCCCAGCCAGGCCTCCACCCCGCTGACCAGCCCAGTCCACGCTCTGGTGGGCACGCTGCCGGACCCCTGAGAGGGTGCAGAGAGCCGGCTCCTGCCCTTTGGGAACCTCCCTGCCACAGGGAGAGTCGGGTGTGCAGACCCGGGTCCCTGACAAGTTGGGGGGCTGCCCAGCTGAGTTCCACCTTCTTCAGGATGAGGCTCTGAATGCCTTTAAACAGAAGGAAGCTGAACGCCCACCCAGTGCAGCCCCTCATCTCAGAAGACAGGCTCAGGGTGCCAGGGGAGGAGACGGATTCCAAGCTTGCTTATCCTGGTTCTGGCCCTCTTTCTTTCCACCATCTCCATTTTTTAATTTTTTATTATTTTGCGAAACTGGGGATTGAACCCAGGGGCATTCTACCTCCCAACTCCACCCCCAGCCCTATTGTTATTCTTTATTTTGAAACAGGGTCTCACTAAGTTGTGGAGGGCCTCACTAAGTAGCTGAGGCTGGCCGGAACCTTCGATCCTCCATCTCAGTCTCCCAAGTCCCGGGATTACAAGTGTGCACCACCACTCCCGGCCACCATCTTCATTTAACCTGTTGATAACCCCCACAGAGCTACTTGCAGCCTGGCTGTCTGGTCTCTACACTTCCATCCTCTTGGCTAACTCCCACTACTGAGCTCTGGGGATCCACTGGCCCAGGAAGACTGCTCTCTGGAGCCTGCTGCTTGCTGTGTGCTCTGCAGTGGCTTGGACTGAATCTTTGAGTCTGGGTTCTTAGAGCTTGGCCCCGTCTGGCTCACACGCAGCACATACTTATGGAATAAATGATGTCCACATCGCTGTGAGCCAGTCCATGGCAGAACCAGCCTGGAGTCCCAGGCTCCTAATGTCCAGGACCCAGTTCATTCCAGCTGCCACATTGCCTTCTTGTCATCTAGGGGTGTCTCCTTTGAGACAAGTGGCTGTCTTCTAGCTGGGCATGGTGGCACACGCTTGTAATCCCAGTACTTGGGAGGCTGAGACAGGAGGATCGCAGGTTCACAGCCAGCCTCAGCTACTTAGTGAGGCCCTCCACAACTTAGTGAGACCCTGTTTCAAAATAAAGAATAAAAAATAGGGCTGGGGGTATAGCTTGGAGGTAGAATGGCCCTGGGTTCAATCCCCTGTAACACACACACACACACATACACACACACACACACACACAAAGAGGCTGTCCTCTTCTCTTGAGATAGGTCACCTGGGCGTCGTCTCTCTCCCTGAAGGCCTCAACACTCATCCTTACCCAGATGGGCCAGATGGCCAGACTGGCTCTTGGTAGAGGAGACAGGAAGTGCTGGTGCAGGAGCGAGTCTGGGAGGGGAGAGGTCACCGAAGGCTGCAGGGACCTGCCTGAGATGCAGACATGACACTGTGATGTGCTTTTGCCTCACCTGGTGCAGGCCCAGAGCCTGCACGCTGCTGGCAGCTGGGCGGAGGGATGGTCCAAGGCAGCCTGGAGAGGGAGACAGACACGGACAGTGGACATTGTTCAGGCTGCTGCGCTTTCCAGGTAAGGAGTTGGGGCCAGGACCGGGGCTGGACTCACTCCTGTGCTCTTAAATGCATCAAGGAATGTGTGTACAGCAGCGTCGGATTCTTTTTACCTTGTATTATGAAAACCTCATAATATAATAAAGGGAGAGAAAGTAATATCGGAACCCACCATGTCCTCATTTCCCAAGCTCAACTTCTTTACTTCTTTTCCACACCAACACACACACCCTCCTAATCCCTCTTGATTATTTTGAATCATGTTTCAGACATTTTATGACCTCACTTGAAAATATTTCAGGGAACTAAAAGAAAGGGACTTTTGTTGGGCATGGTGGCATGTGCCTGTAATCTCAGTACTTGGAAGGCTAAGACAGGAGGATCACAGGTTCGAGGCTAGCTTCAGCAACTTAGCGAGACCTGCTTCAAAATAAAAAATAAGAAGAACTGGGGTAGCCGGGTGTGGTGGCGCATGTTTGTAATCCCAGCATTCGGGAGGCTGAGACCGGAGGATCTGGGTTCGAGGCCAGCCTCAGCTACCTAGTGAGGCCAGGACCGGGGCTGGACTCACTCCTGTGCTCTTAACTCCTGTGCTCCGCAACTTACTGAGATTCTGTTTCAAAATAAAGAATAGGGCAGGGGATGTAGCTCGGAGGTAGAATGCCCCTGAGTTCAATCCCCAGTACCGCAAAAAAAAAAAAAAAAAAAAAAAGAACTGGGGGTGTAACTTGCAGGTAGAACACCCCTGTGTTCAGTCCCCAGTAACAATAAGTAAATAAATAAAAAATAAATAACAGGCATGTCTTTCTTTTCTTTTTTTGTGGTATTAGGGATTGAACCCAGGGGCGTTCTATCTCTGAGCTAAACACCTAGCCCTTTTTTTTTTTTTTTTTTGCGGTACTGGGGATTGAACTCAGGGGCATTCTACCTCCGAGCTATACCCCCAGCTCTATTTTTTATTCTTTATTTTGAAACCGAGTCTCACTAAGTTGCGGAGTGCCTCACTAGATAGCTGAGGCTGGCCGCGAACCCGGATCCTCGAGTCTCAGCCTCCCTAATGCTGGGATTATAAGCCTGCGCCACCACGCCTGGCTCACCTAGCCCTATTTTATTTTTAGTTTGAAATAGGGTCTCACTAGCTTAATGAAAGTTTCACTACTTGCCGAGGCTGTCCTTGAACCTGTGGTCCTCCTGTCTCACCCTCCCAAGTCCTGGGAATGTTTTTTCTTTTAGTTGAAGTAAAACATATATACAATGAAGTACATAAAGTACCCAAATCTTTGGTCTACAGACTGGTCAGTTTTCACTTTTGTCTATTCTTGTGTATACCCCAGAACATTTCTTGCACTACAAAAGGTTCCGGCACCTTTCCCTTCGCAGTCACAGATAAACACTATCTTTGATCCTTTTAAATCCTCACTGGCTAAACTATCTCTTTCTGCTGCCAGTCTCATGCTGTCACTCCAGCTCTCGAGGACTCTCTAGGTCGTCAAGAAAGAGCCCTGATGAGACCGGAGGATCCGGGTTCGCGGCCAGCCTCAGCTACCTAGTGAGGCATTCCGCAACTTAGTGAGACCCTGTTTCAAAGTAAAGAATAAAAAATAGGGCAGGGGGTGTAGCTCGGAGGTAGAATGCCCCTGAGTTCAATCCCCAGTACTGAAAAAAAAAAAAAAAAAAAAAAAAAGAGCCCTGAGATCATGGTTGTGATCCTGGCCCCATCATTTCATCTCTGGGCCTCCTGCACCCGTCAGCTGAGGTTCACTTGCTGATCTCTTCTCCACCCTCCCTGGCTCTGTCCTACATTTCCCAGACTCCTTTCCCTCTGGCGTCTGCGTTGGTTCAGCCAATAGGAGGCGCTGGAAGATGACAGTGGGTGGAGCAGGGAAGAGGCCAGGCCGTCTCTCACTCTTTCTAGAATCACCTGCGATTGGTTTCGCTTCTTCCTAAATCCCTTCCACAATCCCATTTCCCACCGATGCCCCCCACTATTTAGTTCCTGCTAAATAGCAATGCAGGCTTCTTGGCCTATCTTTCCAGCCTTAGAGGTGGTGGCTGCTTCCTGCTTTGCTGTTTTCTGAGTTGCCTCACTGTTGGCTTCTCAGCTTTTCTGTCACCCGTCTACCAATTCCCTCTGTTAAATTGCTCCTGTTTGAAAGATTTAGAGTGCTTCTCCTTTCCCTCTGGGACCAATGCCAGGAGCATCATGTTATTATTATCGTGTGGTTATTGTAATGTCACCCAACCTTCCCCCAGAGGATGGAGACTCATGAGAGCAAGAAATGCACGCATTCTCGGGGAGCAGGGCCTTGTCTTTGCTTCTTTCCTTTTGTGTTCTTCGCCAGCTTCCTGGAAGTTCTACTGAGGTCCATTGGACAGCTTAAGAGCCAGAATGAGTGTCCTGTGGGCTCTTAGCACGTGTGAGAGTGGGGCTCTCCTCTGCCCCCTGCAGCAGGGCTAGCTGACAGAGCCTTCTTTCCACAGGCCCATGAAGAAGCTGAGAAGGGGACTGGTGTGAATGGACTCTTCTAAACACTCTTTTTTTTTTTTCTCTCGTCTCTTCCATGCACTGCTCCTAGCCAATGGGTGCCCTTGGAAAGGGTCTGGCAAACACTGGGAAATTAAAATAACTGATGGGGTTGACCTTCTCCGGAGTGTTTACATTTTCAGTGGGGGCAATGCTTTCCCCAGTTGTTCTCAACTGGGTGACTTTGTCCCCCAGAAGGCATTTGACAATATCTTGAGAGCTTTTTGGTTGCAACCACTCAGGAGGTCACACTGCTGTCTAGTGCATAGAGGCCATGGATGTTGCTAAACAGCCTATGTTGCGCAGGACACCCCCTGCACCCCCCCCCCCCCAAAAAAAGAATTATCTGACTCAAAATGCCAGTAATACTGAGGTTGAGGTTGAGGTTGCTAAACCAAAGGAATACACCTGCTTCCAGGGCAGCAGGGAGGGATTTTCTGGTCCACCATTTTAGATTCATATTACATAAGTGAAGATAAAAGGATCGCTGTTTTCTACAGTAGGTAACCCGGAGTGGAGCAGCTACCGAGCTCTAAGTAGTAAGATGAAAGACTTGCATTTAACTGAGTAACTCATTCTTACCCTAGGAAGGATAGAGGCTGTGAAGGAAAAAGTGAAGGAAATCTAGATAAATGAATAGACCACAAGTAAATGTGTTATCAGAGGAAGTTAGGATGTTTTGGGGGTGTTTTCTCATTGCACACTCCTCTCTGTCAAAGATAGATCTTGGGTCCTAGCAAAGATGCCAATTCTGTTGTTTTCTGCAGAGTGAGTCAACAAATAGTGAACTAGACACTGAGGGGGAACTTATCATATGATTCACACATACATAAGTGTACACACACACACACACACACACACACACACACACACACACACACACTAGCATAATAGTAAACAGTGGCAAGTGCTGATAGGCTCTCCCTGGGAGTGTGGAGGAGAACGTGATTCCTTCCACCATTTCCTGTCCCCGGAGAGCAAGAGGCAGGAAGACCCAGCTCTTATCCCCACCGCACTGCAGACCTCTGGCTCAGTTCTCTCCCGGCAGCCTTGGCACATCTTATGACTATACAAGGGATGGAGGGACAGGGACGAGTGGGGCTGAGGGAGAGGATAAGGGGAGCCCTGGGCAGGGGGTGCCTCGTAGACAAGGCAAAGGCCTTGACCTCCCATACAATACTGCTTCCTGGAAGTTGTGGAAAACAGCGATGGGCTAAGAAGGGGGGATGGGTAGAGCTCAGTTCTCAGTGTGACCTCACTTCAATTCCTGGGGGACGGCGGGCAAGTCACTTTGCTTCTCTGGGCCTCGGTTCCCCAGTGCATTGAGCAAAGGCCAGATACAGGCTGGCTGGCTGGCAAGGCCTTTCCAACCATCTGGCTGGCCTTACAGGTCCTTTCCTGCTCCTGTGTTTTTCAGATGACGGCGCTGGGGCCCAGAGACAGCACCTTTTCCAAGGTCACATGGTTTAAAAGCAAAAACAGAAGGCATAGAATGATACCTATAACATGGTCCCACTTATGAAAAAACTGTATGTTTTATTTAAAAAAATACAAGCTGGGTGTGGTGGTACACACCTGTAATCACAGTACTTGGGAGGCTGAGACAGGAGGATTGCAAGTTTGAAGTCAGCCTCAGTAACTTAGGGAGACCCAGTTTCAAAATGAAAAAATAATAAGGACTAGGGGTGTAGCTTGGAGGTAGAATGTCCCTGGGTTCAGTCTCCAGTACAAAAACAAACAAACAACATATGTAAGTCTATAAAGACACAAAAAAATATAGACAGGGCTGGGTGCAGTGGCGCCTATCTGTAAACCCAGATATTGGGGAGGCTGAGGCACAAAGACCGCAAGTTCAAGGCTAACCTGGGCAACTTAGTGAGACTGTCTCAAATATATATATACATATACAACATACATATACACACTATATCTATACCCAGATACATTATATATATGTATATGTAAACACACACATATATACTGGAGATTGAACCCAGTGATATTCCACCTCCAAGACACACCCTTAGCTCTTTTTTAAAATTTTTTGTTTTGAAACGGGGTCTGGATAGGTTGCTGAGAATCTTGCTAAATTGCTGAGGCTGGTCTTGAACCTGCAATCCTCCTGTATCAGCCTCCCAAGTACTGGGATTACAGGTGTGCACCACTGCACCCCGAATACTATTATTATTATTATTATTATTATTTTTTTTTGCGGTACTGGGGATGGAACCTGGGGGCATTCTACCTTTGAGCTACAGCCCCAGCCCTATTTTTTATTCTCTATTTTGAAACAAGGTCTCAGTAAGTTGCGGAGGGCTTTACTAAGCAACTGAGGCTGGCTGAGAACCCGGATCCTCCAGTCTTGGCCTCCCAAATGCTGGGATTACAAGCGTGTGCCACCACACCTGGCCAGAATATTATTATTTTACTTGAAACAGGGTCTCACTAAGTTGCTGAGGGCCTCTCTAGGTTGCTGAGGCTGGTCTTGAACTTGTGATCCTCCCGTCTCAGACTCCCACTTACTGGGATTACAGGCCACGGCTCCCTGCTTAAAAAAATAATAATAATAAAAATTTAAAAGGGGGGGGGTGGCTGGTATAGAGGCCAGTGGTAGAGGGCCTCAAACAAAAACAAAAACAAAGAGACTGAGGATATGAATAGGGTCCCGTTGGGCTAAGGGGAGGAATAGAAATAGAAATGGAGAAAGGAACACTTCTATTACTCTATATACTTCTGTACTGCTGGAAAATTGTACTGTGACAAAAGTGTATTCGTGTACTATTTCTATGCTTTAAAAGATACTGTTTAAACCGCAAGTCTTAGCTTTCTATTTTTGTCACAACAGGCTTGTGCCAGCCCATTCCAGATCTGCACCTCCGTGTGGCTAAGCCGCTCTTATACCTTGGCAGGAAGGGCCAGGGTCACCGCATTCTCAGAGAGCCTTTGAGATGAAACTGTTGATCACACTGCCCTCGGCCAGTGGTTGGATTTCAGGCACGGGGAGAGCAAATAGAAAAGACAGGGAGGTACCTCTCAGAACCTGAAATCAATCAAGGACCTGCATATCATATTTTGTTTTGGTACTGGGGATTGAATCCAGGTGCATTTTACCTCTTATCTACACCCCAGGCCCATTATTAATTATTTTTTGTGGCACTGGGGATGGAATCCAGGGGTCTTCTACCTCCAGATTACACCCCCAGCCCTATTTTATTTTTTACTTGGAAGCGGTCTTGCTAAGTTGCTGAGAACCTTACAAAGTTGCTGAGGCTGACTTCAAACCTTTGATCCTCCTGGTTTAGCCTCCCAAGTACTGTGATTATAGGCATGCCTTTTTGAAACAGGGTTTCACTAGGTTGCTGAGAGTCTTGCTATGTTGCTGAGGCTGTCCTGGAATCTTTGATCCTCCTGTCTCAGCCTCCCAAGTACTGGTGTTATAGGAATGTGCCACCATGCCCAGCTCACAAACCCTGTTTCTAGGACCCTACTTTAAGGACCTGGTTTTATCTAGGGGTGTCTGGGTTGCATGGGGGGAGGGACAGTGCAGAGAGCTTGTCATGAGAGCCAGGGTTACAGTCCAGATCCTGGGGTCTGGGTGGGAAGGAGTGGATTGTCTCTTCTTGGCTTTCAAATCCAGGTGCAGGGGAGCTCTGATTGCCCAGAGTCTGTGGCAGGTTTGACTTCATAAGTAACTGGCAAACACCCTAAGCAGACAACCCCAGAGGGGAAGAAGAATTCTGCTTATAACTCTGCTGCTATTTGTTTTTGTGATGTCAGAAAACTGGCTTATCCTCATGGAGGATTAATTTCATCTGGAAAATGAAGAAAGCCAGGGCCAGGTGTAGTGCTGCACGCTTGTAATCCCAGTACTTGGGAGGCTGAGACAGGAGGATCGCAGGTTTGTGGCTGGCCTCAGCTACTTAGTGAGTCCCTGTTTCAATATAAAGATTAAAAAATCAGGCTGAGGGTGTAGCTCGGAGATAGAATGCCCCTGAGTCCAATCCCCGGTACCACAAAAAAAAAAAAAAAAAAAAAAGAGCCACCAGCCTTCCCATTCCTAGGGCTGGTTTCACAAGCAGGTGTCAAGGTAATCAGCCAGACCAGCTTTGGAATCATGGTGGACACGGCTGTCACTTTAAGTCACCAGAGATGGCCAAGCGATCAGGTCCAGGTTGAGGTCATAGGCCCTAAGCCCGAGGACCCTCTTTCCATCTTTGCCTGGTAAACTACTTGTTCTTCAGCATCTCTGGGGTCTCACCCTGAAGCGAGTGTCCCCCCATCGGGCTCCCCACCACTTGCTTCTTATCTCTGCCTCCAGATTCCTTATCTCACTTTATTGCAACTACGTGTTTGCCTGCCTGCCCTTCTCTTTTCACAAGCGCAGAGCAGGACTCAGGCTGGGCCTGTGCCTGCAGGTCAGAGCACGTGGACCTGCCGCCCGTGCCTGCTGCTGGAGGGAGGGAGGGAGAGAGGGAGGCAGAGGAGCCAGTGACCACACTCCTGCACCCAGGTGGCCTCCTGAGGACCCAAGGTGGCAACCTGCCACTGTCCTATGCAGGGCTGGAGCTCCCGTGTCTTCTCGGGAGGCTCATGGGGTGGATCCTCTGACCTGCCCTTCTACTTGCTCACTGCTTGGTGCCTCCATCTTTATTCCCTTGCTGGATTATGCTTAGACAGAGGTTTTGGAGGAAGCCAGAGTGCCAACCGACTGATTGCTTGGCTTTTCCTTCCCTGCAGGGTGGTGGAGGCACGGCTGGGTTGGTGGAGACACCCAGCGCCGACACCTCCTCCCTGCCCTCTCAGTACCTGCGCTCTCCCTGGGCTCCAGGCCCGTGCCCACGCCATCCTGCCTGGCCCCTATGCCACCTCTCAGTGCCCACATTCCTGCAACCCCGTGACCACAATAGGGGACATTACACATTCCTGGCCTGGCAGCCAATGGTGTAAAAAAGAACAGAATGTCCCAGGGCCCCACCCGGCCCCCAGCTTCACCAGGGCCCCTCCCTGGCCTCGACAAGGCTGGGCAGGGGGGTGACAAGTCCCGAGGGAAGAGGATGGAGCCAGAGGAAGAGGTGGGTGGCACCAGCAGGTGTTCCCACTTTGGCAGACACCCCTTCTCCTCTCTCTCCAGGACCTACAGATGAGGCCGACCTGGGGGTGCTCTTGGAGGGGCCACCCCCCACCAGAGGGGACCCTGGCTACCGGAAGCTCACCTGGGGTTCCCTCCTCTTTCTTTCCTTCCTGGAAGAGAGACTCGCTCGGAGGCTGGCTCCCTCCTCTTGCCCTCCTCCTCTCCCTTGGTGCCCCAGGGCTCCTCCACCATCCCAGCTTTCTCAGTCCTTCACCCAGCCCTCCTCCATCTGCCTTCGCGTTCTCCTGGTTTCCCCACCCTGCTCTCACTCATCCTGGCTCATCCTCCTTCCTGCTCTGCCTTCCTGGCTTTGTGTCCAGGATCCTTCTACCTGTTCAAGATCTCTAACCCTTTCCTGCCCTCTGCCCCCCACCCCCAATCTCCTCGGCCCACCAGTTCAAGCCCGGGCCCAGCACCCCCACCCCCAGACCCCCCTAGCACCTTCTCAGGTCCCCAGCTTTCCGGCCCCAGGAGCCCTCCCTCCTCCCTCTGCAGTGCTCCTGGCTCAGCCTCCTCCCCTGCTCCTCCCCCTGCCCGGCTCACCTTTAATTGAGATGCTAATGAGACTTCTGTCGCTTCCATCCCGGGCCCACGGGGCGGGCTCCCAGGCCGGCCGCCCAGGCCGGCCGCTGCACCTGTCAGGTGAGGGGGAGGAGAAGCGCGGCTGCCAGATTCAACTGGAAAGGAACCAGTCCCAGCCCAGCCACACCTGGGAGTGAGGAGGAGGAGGAGGCAGCGCAGACCTCCCGGAGCCCCGTGCTCCCAGGGCGGAGGAGTCGGGACCCAGCCGGAGACCCGGGGTCAGACCGGAGGACAGGGCCCGGGCTGAGAGAGGGAAAGACAGGGGAGGAAGAGGAAGAGAGGCAGGATCAGAGAGCCTGGCACCGGGCGAGGAGACGGGCGAGGAGGAAGAGAGCCGACAGACCCAAAGAGAAGCAGAAGGCAGGTGGAGAGGGGGTGAGAGCAGGAGCCCAGCAGAGCCCTACCGGGAGTGGGCCCGAGGGTCAGACTGCAGGAGTGGGGTAGAGACCGCAAGTGGAGACAGAGAGGGAGGCGATAGCCCGGAAACCAAGAGGTGGCCCTATCTGGAAGCAGAGAGGCCACTCCAGGAAAGTTCTGCGCCAGCTCCTTGGCCCCGACTCCAGCAGGTCAGCTGGCTCCTGAGAGGTGGAGGAGGGTGGGAGGGAGACCTGGGGGGGAGTGGACTGAGGGTGTGAAGCCGGCATGACCCAGGCCGCCTGGCTCCCCGGTCCAGTGGGTGATGCCCCAGGGTGCTCCATCTCGGTCCAACCCTGACCATCACCTCCCCAACCCACCCTAGGGCTCAATGAAGGGCGACGAGCTCAAGGAGCAAGACCCCTGCCCTCCCCAACCCAGCCAAGGGTCCATGAAGGGGGAGAAGCGCGAGGAGCAGGGGCTGGGCCCCGAGCCTGCGGCCCCCCAGCGGCCCACGGAGGAGGAGGAGGCACTGATCGAGTTCCACCGCTCCTACCGCGAGCTCTTCCAGTTCTTCTGCAACAACACCACCATCCACGGCGCCATCCGCCTGGTGTGCTCCAAGCACAACCGCATGAAGACGGCCTTCTGGGCCGTGCTGTGGCTCTGCACGTTCGGCATGATGTACTGGCAGTTCGCCCTGCTCTTCGAAGAGTACTTGAGCTACCCGGTCAGCCTCAACATCAACCTCAACTCCGACAAGCTCGTCTTCCCCGCCGTCACCGTCTGCACGCTCAATCCCTATCGGTGAGTTGGTCTCGCGCCTCCAGCCGGGCACCTGGAAGGGTGGGGCAGAGGCCGTGGAGATGCTCAGCGGGCAGGCGGACCCGGACCCCAGGGAGGAGCTGAGGTTCCCGTCCCCAGGAAGATCTCCCTCTGGGCAAGACGGGAGCCCCCGGCTTGGTAGACTGGCATCTCTGCCTGGCGGAGCCATCCTCATTGCCAGGCAGAGAGCGAGTGTTAGGCCAGCAGGCCCTCCCCTTCCTGTCCCTCTTGCTCCCACAAGTGGAAGGGTGTACTAAGGAGGTGAGCGTGTTGATAGCTTCAGAAAGGGCAGAGTCGACCCCAGCCCCGTCCCTTCCTGGAGCAAAGAGCCGGGTCTCCTCATGCACCACACAGGGGTCTAATGGAGGGACTGGGATATGGCTCAGCATGCCGAAGCCCTGGGTGGGCTCTCCAGCACCAAAGGTCAGATGGAGAGGTGAGGCTAGGGGTGGTGAAGCCAGACTGGAGAAGGGGAGTTTGTTGTGGAGAAAGCAATGTGGAGATCTTCAAAGCAAGCCTTGGGAGAGGGGATCAGAGCGGTCAAGGGAGACCAGAGCAGATAAAAGAGAGCAGCCCCTTGTTAGCTGTTCCCCAAAGACCCAGGCTCAAATGTGGAGGGGAAGCCGGGCATGGTGGTGAATGCCTCTAAGCCCAGTACATGGGAAGCTGAGACAGAGGGATCACAGGTGCAAGGCCAGCCTCTGCAACTTAACAAGAAGACCTTCAGCAAGTTACCGAGATTCTGTTCCAAAATAAAAAATAAAATAGGGTGGGGGGAATAGCTCAGAGCTACAATGTCCCTGAGTTCAATTCCTAGTACCATAAAAAGTAATAAAAATTAGCCAGGTGTGGTGTCACACACCTGTAATCACAATACTAAGACAGCTGGCTTGTAGGTTTGAGGCCAGCCTCAGCAACTTAGCAAGGACCTCGGCAACTTAATGAAACTCTGCTTCAAAATCAAATATAAGCTGGGCATGGTGGTGCACACTTGTAATCCCAGTTCTTGGGAGGCTGAGACAGGAGTAGTGCAGGTTTGCGGCCAGCCTCAGCAACTTAGTGAGGCCCTCCTGCAACTTAATGAGAACCTGTTTCAAAATAAAAGAATAAAATAGGGCTGAGGGTGTAGCTTGGAGGTAGAATACCCCTGGGTTCCATCCCTAGTACCACATAAAAAATAAAACATAAAAATAAATAAATAAAATAGGTAGAATGCCCTGGATTTAATCCCCAGTACTACAAAAATGAAATAGAATAAAAATACAGTGTGGAGGTGACCCCCCTCCGGGCTGCCCTGCTCCGCTGCCCAGGTGCCTGGCCTTTACGGCCGGCCGTGCTCTTTGCCAGTTTGGGTCTGGCAGTCAGAGGAGGTGGTGACCATGGAGACGAGAAGAGGGCAGGGCTGGGTGTTTATATATACCTTTTATTTGTATTCACCCAGTCCTGCCACACCTTGGGAACACCTGCGCCAAGCCAGACACAGAGCTAGGCACCGAGCAAAATGGGTTCCTTAATCATTCAACAACCTTTGCTGAAGGTCAGGTGCTCTGCTAGGTGCTGGGGACAGAAGCTGAGGGAGGTGGAAGCAGTGGGCACATAAACAAGCGACTGCAGGACGTGGCGATAAGTACCGTAAAACCGGGATGAGTTGGTCTGCCTCCTAGGAGTGCGAGCTCTTTTATGAGTTTTCGGATGAGCATGTGTTTGGGAATGTTTGCAATTAAGGATGGTTGGGATTGGTCACATGTTGGGGGTGGAGGCTCCTCATATATAGTCTGTTGTGCCCCAAAGGTGTGTCACGGACTAATGAGGGCTGGGAAGTCCTGTCCTGGAGAGAAAAAAAAAAAACAACCTGCCTCCCTATAATGTTGAGGGTAGGGGTCACGGACTAGTGCAGCCACCGCCTGCACCAGGCACTGCTAAGTCCTTGACAGTAATCTTGTGTGATTCTCCTATGAGGCAGGGACTATTATAATCCCTATTTTACAAGTGAGTAAACGGAGGCAAAGAGAGTCAAGTCACAAGGTCACAGAGATGGTGACTGCCGCATGACCCAGCCCGTGCGCCTGGACCCTGAACTGGGCATCTTCTTTTTTCTATATATGCTTTTATGGGTGCATTGTAGCCATGCATCATGATGAGGTTCACGGTGACAGAAGCAGGCATGCTCGCAGCACTTGGGGTGTTTCTGTCCGGATCCCAGCCTGCTCCCACCTCCTCTGTGTACATGGTCTTGAAATTGGAATCGATAACCTCATATATATATATATATATATATATATATATATATATATATATATATATATATATATATAGCATTATTTGAGTTTTCTTCTATCAAGTTTCACTTTTCCCTTCCCACCTCTCTCCCCAAACCCCCTTTTGCTATTCTACTGGCCTCTCGCCTCGTTTATCTAAAGTCCCTTTTGTTTTCCAGTATCTCTCAAGCTTCCTCATATGAGAGAAAACATAGAATTCTTCTCTTCCTCTTTCCCTCTCTTTCTCTCTTCCTTTCCTTTCCTTTTTTCCCTCCTCCCTCCTCCCTCTTCCCTCCTCCCCCCTCCCCCTCCCTCCTCCCTCCTCTCTCTCTCTCTCTCTCTTTCTGTGTGTGTGTGTGTGTGTGTGTGTGTGTGTGTGTGTGTGTGTGTACTGAGGATTCAACTCAGGGGCACTCTACCTCTGAGTTACACCCCTAGCCCTATTTTTTTTTTTTTTTTTGCGGTACTGGGGATTGAACTCAGGGGCATTCTACCTCTGAGCTACATCCCCAGCCCTATTTTTTATTCTTTATTTTGAAACAGGGTCTCACTAAGTTGCAGAGGGCCTAAGTAGCTGAGGCTGGCCGAGAACCCGGATCCTCCGATCTCAGCCTCCCAAGTACTGGGATTACAAGCCTGCGCCACCGCGCCTGGCTGGACCCTTCACTTTCTGAAACTGGCTAATCTCATTTAGTATAATATTCTTTAGTTCTCTTCATTTTCTTGCAAATGACATAAAAAAAGATGTGGGGCAGCCAGGCGTGGTGGCGCACGCTTGTAATCCCAGCATTCAGGAGGCGAGACCGGAGGATCCGAGTTCGCGGTCAGCCTCAACTACCTAGTGAGGCACTCCGCAAACTTAGTGAGACCCGGTTTCAAAATAAAGAATAAAAAATAGGGCTAGGGGTGTAGCTCAGAGGTAGAATGCCCCTGAGTTCAATCCCCGGTACCGCAAAAAAAAAAAAAAAAAAAAGATGTGGGGAAATAGTAACACTCACACACTAATTTGGCAGGACTGCAAATTAGTACGGCCGCTATGGAGATCAGTGTGGAGGTTTCTCAGACGACTGGATCATGAAATCACCCACATGACCCCGCTGTACCGCTCCTTTGGGATCTTTCCAAAGGAACTGAAGTAAAAATATTACATTGACATACGCATGTCCATGTTCATAGCAGCAGAATTTGCAATAGCCAAGTTACAGAAGCAGCTTAGGTGTCCATCAACAGGTGAATGGCTCTGCCTTTTCTTAACGCCCAAGATGGCTGAGCATAGTGGCACATGCTTGTAATCCCAGGACTTGGGAGGCTGTGACAGGAGGATCGAAGGTTGGCCTCCAGCCTCAGCTACTTAGGCCCTCCCCAACTTAGTGTAACCCTGTTTCAAGATAAAGAATAAAAAATAGGAGCTGGGTGTGGTGGTGCACGCTTGTAATCCCAGTACTTGGGAGGCTGAGACAGGAGGATGGCAGGCTTGTGGCCAGCCTCAGCTACTTAGTGAGACCCTGTTTCAAAATAAAGAATAAAAAATAGGACTGGGGATGTAGCTCGAAGATAGAATGCCCCTGGGTTCAATCTCCAGTACCTCAAACAAACAAACAAACAAAAAACCACACAACCCCAAGATGCAGGACTTGAATAAGTGAAATTTCCAGGCAGATGTTTACGTCTCACTTCAGGGCTCTGTTTGGTTCCTTCCCTCAGCCTCATTTTTTTTTCTTTTTTTCTGCATGCTTCCTGTTCCCGTAGGCCATGGTGGAGGTTGAGGGACAAGGCAGGAGGGGAGGGTGGGCGGGGGAGGGACCAGGGCCAGGGTAGTAGGCACTCAGTAAATATTTGTGGTTGCAAAGATGTCGATGAGATATGCCGAGGCAGGGGTGAATCTGGTGAGGCCTGCGTATTTTCTAAGGTTCTGCTGGGTGCAGGGCCCTGCATGGCCAGGACAAACCCCCAGGGAATGGAGACCATAGTCCCCTGAGGCCCCCAGGTTGTGAGGCGAATGTCTGCACAGAAATAATCTTCACACAATCCCTGCTGCTGGGCTGAGCCACTGGGAAGGAGAGAACTCCTAGGAAGAGAAGGAGCTGGACTGGATCCCAAGGACAGGGGAAAGGAGATAGCGTACCTACTATGTGCTGAACTCCTGCTGGGTGATACCTACACTCCATCTCCTCTGACCCTGACAACTCCAGGGAGCTGAGTATTTCTGTATATTTCCATTTCTCAGATGAGGAAATTGAAGCTCTACAAAGTGAAATCACTTGAGTAAGGCTTCCAGCTAATAATAATAATAATAACAATAATAACAATCATAGCAAATACTTATATGTATACATATATGCCAGACATTTTTCCAAATGAATCAAAATCTGAATTAAATATTATTAAATTATTATTATTATTGGTTGAATTCAGGGGCATTCTACCTCTGAGCTACACCCCCAACCCTATTTCTTTTTTTTTTTTTTTTTTTGCGGTACTGGGGATTGAACTCAGGGGCATTCTACCTCTGAGCTATACCCCCAGCCCTATTTTTTATTCTTTATTTTGAAACCGAGTCTCACTAAGTTGCAGAGTGCCTCACTAGGTAGCTGAGGCTGGCCGTGAACCCGGATCCTCTGGTCTCAGCCTCCCGAATGCTGGGATTACAAGTGTGCACCACCACGCCCGGCTCCCCCAACCCTATTTCATTTTTTTTTTTTTTCTGCGATACTGGGGATTGAACCCAGGGGCATTCTACCTTCGAGCTATACCCCCGGACCTATTTTTTAATCTTTATTTTGAAATAGGGTCTCACTAAGTTGCGGAGGGCCTCAATAAGTAGCTGAGGTTGGCTGAGAACCTGTGATCTTCCTGTCTCAGCCTCCCAAGTACTGGGATTACAAGTGTGCACCACCATGCCTGGCTCCTATTTAATCTTTTTTTTTTTTTGCGGTACTGGGGATTGAACTCAGGGGCATTCTACCTCTGAGCTATACCCCCAGCCCTATTTTTTATTCTTTATTTAGAAATAGCGTCTCACTAAGTTGTGGAGTGCCTCACTAAGTAGCTGAGGCTGGCCTTGAACCCGGATCCTCTGGTCTCAGCCTCCCAAATGCTGAGATTATGCCCGGCTCTATTTCATTTTTTAATTTTAATTTTAATTAATTTATTTTTTTTGGTACTGAGGATTGAACCCAGGGTCATTCTACCTCTGAAACAGGATCTCACTAAATTGCTGAGGCTGGCCTCAAATCTGCAATTCTCCTGTCTCAGCCTCCTAAGTACTGGGATTACAGGCACGTGCCGCCACTCTTGGCTAAATTATTTAATAAATAAGAGGACAAGCATAAGGAGACAAAGAGCCCTTAGGTGGGTTGGGGAGGTGATGATCAGGTTCAAGGCTGAGCTTGGGGCTCTGGGCTCCCTGCTGCATGAGGCTGCCACATTACAACAGACCTTGGATGTAGGCACCATTATTACTTCCATTTTATGAATGAGGACGCTGAGGCTTAGAGAGTTAATAACCTGCTCAAGTTCAGACAGGTAGCAAGTGGTAAAACTGGGATGCAAAAATCACCCCTAATAGCTAGATACTCTGGGAGGCTGAGACAGGAGGATCACAGGTTGGAGGCCAGCTCCTTGTTACTTACCCTAGACCCTGTTTCAAAATAAAAAACAAAAAGGCCTGGGTGTGCCTGCTTTGGCAGCACATATATTAAAAAGGGCCAGTATAACAAATAAATAAATAATGCCCCCAGCCCTGTTTTATTTTAAAAAACAAGTTCTTGCTAAGTTGCTGAGGCTGGCCTCCAACCTGAGATCCTCCTGTCTCAGAGCCTTCCAAGTACTAGGATTGCAGGCCTGGCTCTTGGGGCTCTTGAACAAGGAAGGTCTCTTTTTTGGAGATGAAGAGCAGTGGGCTTTGTAGCAAAAATGAGTGAGGAGGGAGGCAATGTCCCAAAGAGAGCACTGCAGGGAGCAAGGAGAGGGATCTGAGTCCAGGAGTCATCCCTAACCATGAAGGGGAACCTCCCTGCACTCTGCACACCATGCTTTGCTGAGTGAGGCTGTCAAGGAGAGAGCTCAGTCGCAGAGCTGACTTCCTGAGCCTGCCGCAGTGGTCCGGACCTTCCCAGGCAGGAACCTTACTACCTCGGTGGCAGCTGCTTCTAGAAAGTTCTTCCTTGGATAACTCTGTAGTTGACCTCCTGGTAACTTCTGCCTTCAGGTCCTATTTTGTCTCTTTGGAGCAACCTGAAAGGTGTCACCTCTTCCTCACCCAGCTGAGACAGCAACAGCTGCTCTGCAGGGTACAAAGCCATTTCACCCCACATCAGGCATAGATGAGGAGGCAAGGATTCCCACAGACAGACAGAAAATGGAGGCACCGAGAACCTATCAGCTCTGCAAAAGTGGCCCAGCTGCGGAGAGAAGTCAGAGTTGGAATCCAGGTCTTTGTGTTAAGACCACAGGTCACACGTTAGATAAGTGGCAGACAGTGTCTCCTTAGCTTTTTCTTCTCCAATAATAGTAACAATAACAGTAATGATATTAAAAAAAACAGCAGTATTTACTTGGGAGGCTGAGACAGAAGTATCATAGGTCTGAGGCAATTTAGGAAGACTCTCAGCAACTTAGCAAGACCCCATTTCAAAATAAAAAACACAAAGAGAAGGACTAGAGATGTAGCTCAGAGGTAGAATGACCCTGGGGTCAATCCTTGGTGCCAAAACAAAAGCAATGAAACAACAACCAAAAAAAAAAAAAAAAAAAAAAAAAAATCCTTGTGACAACACTAGGAAGCAGGCACTACTATCTCTCCTATTTTACAGATGATGAAGAGGCCCAGAGAGGATAAGTAACTTGTCCAAGGCTAAGCAGCTAAGTGGTGAGGTTAGAGTACGAGCCTGGCAAGCTGATTAGAACTTAGTTCCTGAGTGTTGTTGGCAGAGTACTTGCTTCACATGTGTAAGACCCTGAATTCGATTCCAGCACTGCAACAAGAACTAAGATCCATCCATCCATCCATCCATCCACCCATCCATCCACCCATCCATCCATCCACCCATCCATCCATCCATCCATCCATCCATCTATCTCACCTATCATCTATGTATCTCTATCTTCATCATCATCATCATCACCATCACCGTCTATCATCTGTTTATTTTTGTGGTACTGGGGATTGAACCCAGGGATGCTCTACCACTGATCTACACCCCTGGCCCTTTCTATTTTTTTATTTTAAGGCAGGGTCTTGCTAAATGGACCAGCCTGGCCTGGAACTTGTGAGCCGCTTGCCCCAGCCTCACCACTAGCTGGAATTACAGGCGTGAGCCACCCCCTGCACCCTGGTGAACTTAGTTCCTTTAACATTTCCTTGAATTAAATAGTTTCTAGACCTCACCTCACTCTGGCTATTCATCCTCTAAACAGTGGCTTTGTGAGTATCTTTTGCTTTTAAAATGTGGCTAGCCAGGTGTGGTGGCACATGCTTGTAATCCCGGTACTTAGGAGGCTGAGACAGGAAGATCCAGGTTCACAGCCAGCCTCAGCTACTTAATGAGGCCCTCTGAAACTTAGTGAGACCCTGTTTCCAAATAAAGAATAAAAAAATAGGGCTGGTGGTGTAGCTCAGAGGTAGAATGACCCTGAATTCAATCCCCAGTACTGAAAAAAAAAAAAGTCGTGGTCAAGATTGAATTCCCTGTGTGATCTGAGAGCTCAGAACCAACTTAAGAGGGGTGATCAACATCCTCAGGGGGCCTCACAGGTGAGGGTGGGTTACCTGCCTCTGTGTGTGTGTGTGTGTGTGTGTGTGTGTGTGTGTGTGTGTGTGTGTGTCTCCTTTGGGGCTGTGTTCACAGCCTCGTGGGAGACAAGACTGCAGGTGCTTAGAGTGAAGAAGAACGGGGCTGGGGAAGGACAAAGAAAGGAAAGTAGAGGCTTCTCAATGGCCCCTGGAGGAAGCAGCCACGGGGCTCGGTCCCCATGAGCCAGGAGGATTGCAGATTAGAGGCCAGCCTCAGCTCCTTAGTGACATCCTGTTTCAAAATAAAGAATAAAAAATAGGGCTGGAGGTGTAGCTTGGGGGTAGAATGCCCCTGGATTCCATCCCTGGTACCATTAAAAAAAAAAAAAAAAAAAAAAAAAAAAGAATGTTCCTGGATTCAATCCCCAGTGCCAAAAAAAGAGAGGTGCTACTGGTTGACCTCAGGTGCTTCTGCAGTAGTTGAAAAAGCCGGGTGGTGGAGTTGGGTAGGCATAGGTGTAAACCTTGGTTCCAGCACTTCCTAGACTGAGTGACACTGGGGAAGGTGCCTCGTGGATGGGCCTCAGTTTCCTGTGCTGTGAAACAGAGATAGCAAGGCCGAGTGGCACATGGAATGGTGCAGGGTCCCTCGCCGGCCAGAGGAGAAGGGAGGGAGGCCGTGACCGTGGTGCCGGGAGGAGGTTGAGGCTAACGGGGCCAAGCTGTCCTTGCCTTATTGTAGGCATTGTTTTTTTTTTTATTGTTGTTTGTTTGCTTTTGTTTTTGTTTTGTGCTGGATTGAACCCAGAGGCATTCTACCTCTGAGCTGCATACCTTTTTATTTTTTAATTTGTTTTTTGTTTTTTCTTTTTTTTTTGCGGTACTGGGGATTGAACTCAGGGGCATTCTACCTCCGAGCTATACCCCCAGCCCTATTTTTTTTTTATTCTTTATTTTGAAACCGAGTCTCACTAAGTTTCGGAGTGTCTCACTAGGTAGCTGAGGCTGGCCGCGAACCCGGATCCTCCGGTCTCAGCCTCCCAAATGCTGGGATTACAAGCGTGTGCCACCACGCCCGGCTTTATTTTTTAATTTGAAACAGGGCCTTGACAAATTGATGAGGGTCTCACTAAGTGGCTGAGGCTGGCCTCAAATCTGTAATCCTCATATCTCTGCCTCTCAAATACTAGAGTTATAGCAGTGCACCACCACACATGGCACTCTTTTTTTTTTGGTGGCACTCGGGTTTGAACTCAGGGACATTCTACCTCTAAGCTACACCCACAACCCTCTTTTATTTTTATTTGGAAACAGGGTCTCGCTAGGTTGATGAAAGTTTCATTACTTGCTGAGGCTGTCCTCGAACCTGCGATCTTCCTGTCTCAGCCTCCCAAGTACTGGGGTTACACCCAGCCATCTTGATCCCTTCTCTCTAGCCCCTGGTCTCCTCAGGGCAGGACGCGTTAGTGTGTTTTGCTCAGTGGTCTATTATTCTCTTGGTTCCAGGTGTGGACTCACAGGTTCTGCCTCCTTTCAGAGGAGCTTCCAGGGTGAGGGAGTCATGGAGGGAGAGACTGCTTTGTTTGAGAGAGAGAGATATGGGAATCCTTCATCCTACCTTAAGCCAAGAGTCTGGGGGAGGGAGGAGTGAGGGAACTGTGTTTGGAGCCCGACCCCTTCTGGAGGCCTTGTCACCGTGTGTGTGGGGGGGAAGAGTGGGAAGCAGGTTGTTGGGGTGTGTGTTCATCACTGTCTTCTCTGGAAGAGGCAGGAGGGAGCTGACTATGAGGAGCAGCTCTGAGGGGAGTGGCCGGCTCAGTCTGGGCTCCACGGGGAAGAGTGAGGTGGCCAGGGCAGGGCAGCCTGGAGCTGGCCGTGAGCGTGAGCGAGAAGGAAGAGGAGGAGCTGAGCCAGCTGGCACACGCTTGTAATACTAGTACTTGGGAGGCTGAAACTGGAGGGTCGACGGTTCAAGGACAGTCTTAGCAGCTTAGTGAGGCTCTCAGCAATCTAGTGAGACCCTGTTTCTGAATAAGAAATAAAATCGATCTGGGGATGTAGCTTGGAGGTAGAATGCCTCTGGGTTCAATTCCCAGTACCACAAAAAAATAAAAGAGAGAGAGACAGAGGGCGGGGTGGGGGGTGAGGGAGAAGAGGAGTGGGCAGCACAGGGTGCAGAGGGCGGAAGGGAAACCCGGCCAGTGATGTGGTGGTTTGTGTCATGGAGATAACTTCAGCCAGCTTGGGGGACCTGGATTCTTCCTCTGTGACCTTGAGAAAGGTCACTTTCCTGAGCTTCAAGCTCCTGTCTGTGTCGTGTGTGTGTGTGTGTGTGTGTGTGTGTGTGGTGCTGGGGATTGAACCCAGGAGCATTTTTCTACACCTGAGCTATACTCCAGCCCTATTTTCTATTCTTTATTTTGAAACAGGGTCTCCCTAAGTTGTGGAAGGCCTTGCTAAGTAGCTGAGGCTGGTCACCAACGTGCGAGAACCTGCCATCCTCCTGTCTCAGCCTCCCAAATACTGGGATTACAAATGTGCACCACCACGCCTGGCTGTCTCTGTGTCTTTTTTTTTTTTTTTTTTTTTTTTTGTGGTACTGGGGATTGAACTCAGGGATGTTCTACCTCCGAGCTACACCCCCAGCCCTATTTTTTATTCTTTATTTTGAAACTGGGTCTCGCTAAGTTGTGGAGTGCCTCACTAGGTAGCTGAGGCTGGCCTCGAACCTGGATCCTCTGGTCTCAGCCTCCCGAATGCTGAGATTACAAGCATGCGCCACCATGCCTGGCGTTCTCTCTGTGTCTTCTGATAATCGATGAACTCCTCACTTAGTGTCCCTGAATAATTTGTATTTAACTGCCCGAGAGCTTCATGGGATAGGCAGAACAAGTGTTATGCCCATTTTACAGACAAACACCTGAGGTTGGGATTCAGAAAGGTTGGGTTACTTATGCAATATTACACAGTGGAAAGTGTGCTGCTGTGGCACCAGGACCCACACCCGGCTGACTGTGGCTCTGGTGGTCTCTGGGGGACGGGGTGGAGAAGAGGGTGATGGTTGGAGAACTATCTGACCCATCTCCTGGATGTGCTATCTTGAGCAAGTCACCGTGCCTCAGGTCTTTTTAATTTTTTTTTTTTGCTTTTGCTTTCTGTGGTGCTTGGGATGGAAGCCAGGGCTGTGTGTATGCTAGGCAGGTGCTCTGCCACCAAGTCACATTCCCAGCCCTGCCTTAGGTTCTTCACCTGGGAAAGGGAATGACAAATTTTATTAGCTAACAGTGCACTGAGTCACCCTGAAGACTAAACTAAATAATGTTCATCGTGTGCGTGTGCGTGTGCGTGTGTGTGTTACTGGGGATTGAAGCTAGGGGCATTCTACACCTGAGCTACATTCCCGCCATATTTTCTATTCTTTATTTTGAAACAGGGTCTCACTAAGTTGCAGAGGCCTCACTAAGTAGCTGAGGCTGTTGGAAAACCTGCAATCCTCTTGTCTCAGCCTCTCAAGCATGTGCCATCACACCCAGCTAAATAATGTATATATAATGTATATTCCTTTTTTTTTTTTTTTTTTTTGCAGTACTGGGGATTGAACCCAGGGGTATTCTACCTCTGAGCTATAACCCCAGTCCTTTTTATTTTTTATTTTGTGGTACTGGGGATTGAGCTATACCTTCAGCCCTATTTTTTATTCTTTATTTTGAAATAAGGTCTCAGTAAGTTGTGGAGGGCCTCACTAAGTAGCTGAGGCTGGCTGTGAACTCAGACCCTCCTGTCTCAGTCTCCCAAGTACTGGGATTGCAAGTGTGCACCACAATGCCCGGCTAAATAATGTATATTCTAATAACACGGTTCCTGGCTCCCATTAAGTGCTCCATAAATACTAACTGTTGGCTGGGTGTGGTGGCACATGCCTGTAATTCCAGTACTTGGGAGGCTGAGACAGGAGGAATGAGGATCGCAGGTTTGATGTAAACTTCAGCAAGTTAGCAAGAACCTGTTTCAAAATAATTTTTTTTTTTTTAAAGGGCTGGAGAACCGGGTGTGGTGGCGCACGCTTATAATCCTAGTACTTGGGAGGCTGAGACAGGAGGATCTGGGTTCGAGGACAGCCTCAGCTACTTAGTGAGGCTCTCCTCAACTTAGTGAGACCCTGCTTCAAAATAAAGAATAAAAACTAGGACTGGGGGTGTAGCTCGGAGGTAGAATGCCCCTGGGTTCCATCCCTAAGTACCGCAAAAACAAAACAAAACAAACACAAGGAAACAAAACAAAAAAAGGGCTGGGGAAGCCGGGTGTTGTGTCACACACTTGTAATCCAGGTACTTGGGAGGCTGAGACAGGAAGATCCCAGGTTCGAAGACAGACTCAGCAAGTAGTAAGACTCTCATCAACCTAGCGAGACCCTGTTTCCAAATGAGAAATAAAAAATTGGGCTGGGGATGTAGCTCAAAGGTAGAATGCCTCTGGGTTCAATCCCTAGTAACACACACACACACACACACACACACACACACACACACACACACACACAAAAAAAAAAAAAAAAGGCTGGGAGTGTAGTTCAGAAGTAGAATGCCCCTGGGTTCCATCCCCAGTACAGTAAGTAAATAAATCAGTAAATAAGTAAATATTAGCTATTATTGTCATTCTTTTAATTATCAATATCAAATAGGTCTCTCAGGAGGCCAAGCACACAGCTTCCTCCTGAGCTACGTTTTCTCCTGTGCAGGGAAGAGGGGCTGCAAGAGTGATTGATAGCCAAGGCCCAGCCGAGGGGTGCAGAGGGCGCTAGAGCGAGTGGAGGAGGGTGTGACTGTCTGGACCAGGCAGGTTGTGTAGCTGAGCATTGGGACCACTGGGGATTCTTTTAAACAACCTCGGGTTGAGTTCTTTTAAGTTCACCCTCAGTGGTTGCTGCTTGCCTAGCATTTGTGAGGTCCTGGGTTCCATTCCCAGCACTACAAAAAACAGAAACAAGAAACAAAAATAAACAAACAAAAAAACCTTAACCAAACCAAACCAAAACATAAAAAAAGCCTTTTTTGGGTCCCACCCCATACCCACTAAACCTGAATCTTTGGCAAGTCTGGCCTTGCACTGGTATTTGACTTTTTCTTAAGTGAAGTATAATTTATGTACGATAATATGCATATACATATGTGTATACTTATTTTGTGTGTGTGCGCGCATTCTACCTCCAAGCTATACTCCCAAATTGGTTTTATTTCTTATTTGGAAACAGGGTCTCACTAGGTTTGTGAGACCCTCATTAAGTAGCTAAGGCTAGCTCTGAACCTGCGATCCTCCTGTCTCAGCCTCCCAAGTACTGGGATTATAGGCGTGCGCCACCATGCCTGGCTACACACGATAGAACGAAGGTGACCTAAGTGCTCACTGAGGTGTGACGGCCCAGCGGTGGAACATTTCCATCGCCTGCTGCCCCTTCCAGGCAACTCCTCTTCTGTTCCCACCAGCATTTTCTGAATTCCATCACCACCGATTCTTTTGGTCTCTTCATACAATGGGATCATGCAGTATGGATTCTCTTGTGTTAGTGACAGGCTCATTTTGTTTAACTTCCTGTTTTTGAAATTCTGTTATTTGCATGTATCACTTCCTTTTTATTGCAGAGTGAGTGGTTTTGATAAACATGTGGGTGGTTTCAAGGGTTTTGGCCATTTTGCATAAAACTGCTGTGAATGCTCACGAACCAATCTTTATGATTTCATCACAGTTGGGGAATAGAAAGGAGTGAACTTGGCAAAGTATCCAGAAGTGGAATTGCTGGGTCATAAGGCAGGTGTAGTGCCCAGCATGGTGGCACACGCCTGTAATCCCAATACTTGGGAGGCTGAGATTGGAGGATCCGGGCTCGCAGCCAGCCTCAGCTACTTAGTGAGGCACTCCGCAACTTAGTGAGACCCTGTTTAAAAATAAAGAATAAAAAATAGGGCTGGGGATGTAGCTCTGAGGTAGAATGTCCCTGGGTTCAATCCCCAGTACCACCAAAAAAAAAAAGTTTGAGCTGGGCATGTTGGCACACGACTATAATCCCAGTACTTGGGAGGCTGAGTCAGGAGGATTGCAGGTTTGAGGACAGCCTCGGCATGTAGTGAGACTCTCATCAACCTAGTGAGACCCTGCTTCCAAATAAGAAATAAAATCAGGTGAGGGTATAGCTTGAAGGTAGAATGCCTCTGGGTTCAATTCCCAGTACCACACACACACAAAAAATGTTTGATTATGTTTGTGTATGTGTATGTGTTACTGGGGATTGAACCCAGGGGCATTCTGCCTCTGAGCTACACCTCTAGCCCTTTTAATTTTTTATTTTGAGACTGGGTTTCACTAAATTGCTGATAGTCTCACGACATTGCTGAGACTGTTCTCCAACCTGCCATACTCCTCCTCTCTCTGCTTCTCAAGTACTGGGATTGCAGGCATGCACCACCATGCCTTACTAATAGTTTGATTTTTTTATCGTTCATTTTTAAAAGGTCTTTACATATTAGGATATATTCTTCCTTAGACATTTTTCTTTTCTTTTTTGTGGTGTGGGGATTGAACCCAGGGGCTTTTTACCTCCCAGCTACACCCTCAGCCCTATTTTATTTTTTATTTGGAAACAAGTTCTTATTAAGTTGCTGAGGGCCTTGCTAAGCTGTGGAGGCTGGCTTTGAACCTGGGATCCTCCCATCTCAGTCTCCTAAGTACAGGGATTATAGGTGCGTGCCCCCACATCTGACAGATATTTTTCTTTAAAAAAAAACAAAAAACCTTTATTGAGATATAATTCACATACCATACAATTTTACATGTACAATTCAGTAGTTTATATTATATTTGCAGAATTATGCAACTATCACCACAATTTTAGAGCATTTTCATCACCCCCAAATAAAGCTCATACTCTTTAGCAATTACTCACCTTTTCCCCATTTCCCTAACCTCCAGCTCTGGGGAACCATGAAAATAATTTCTGTCTCTATAGATTCTTTTTTTTTTTTTTTTTTTTTGTGGTACTCGGGATTGAACTCAGGGGCATTCTACCTCCGAGCTATACCCCCAGCCCTATTTTTTATTCTCTATTTTGAAACCGGGTCTCACTAAGTTGCGGAGTGCCTCACTAGGTAGCTGAGGCTGGCCGCGAACCCAGATCCTCTGGTCTCAGCCTCCCGAATGCTGGGATTACAAGCGTGCGCCACCACGCCCGGCTTGTCTCTATAGATTTGCCTCCTTTGGACTTTTCATGTAAATTGGATCATACTCTATGTGATCTTGTGAGTGGCTTCCTTCATTTAGTATAATGGTCTCAAGGTTCATCCATGTTATAGCATGTGTCAGTACATAATTCCTTTTTATTGCTGAATAATAATATTCTAGTGTATGAATATATCATATTTTATTTGTACTTTCATCAACTAATGGATATTTGGGTTATTTCTACTTTTTTGCTATTGTAATACTACTATGAACATCTGTGCAATTTTTTGTGTGTTCTCATTTCTCTTAGGAGTGGGATTAATGGATTATAGCGTAACTCTATGTTTAATCTTCAGAGAAACTTCAAGATTGTTTTCCAATGTGGGTGTATCATTTTATGTTCTCACCAGCAATGCATGAGGCCCTTAGTGATTTTTTTTGGGTACTGGGGATTGAACCCAGGATCATTCTACCTCCAAGCCATGCCCTTAGCCCTTTAAAAAAATTCTTTATTTTGAAACATGGTCTTACTAAGTTGAGAAGGGCCTCACTAAGTAGTGGAGACTGGCCATGAACCTGTGATCCTCCTGTCTCAGCCTCCCAAGTACTGATACTACAAGCGTGTGCCACCACGCCTGGCTTAGAGATCTTTTAAAAATGCAGATTTGTTCTTAAAACTGTCTGTCTCAAAATGTTGTTGTAAAGCTCATTTGTTAGCTATTTTTCTTTTTTGACATGCTGGGGACTGAACCCAGCACCTTGCATGTGCTAGGCAAGGGTTCAACCACTGAGCTGCACCATCAGTCCTGCTAGATAGTTTTCTTATAAGAAAATCCTATCTTCCCCAAGGTCATGAAGATATCTTCCATTTTCTAAAATCTTTATGATTCTGAATTTTATGTTTAGTTCTATGATCCATCTTGAATTAATTTTTCAGTATAGAGTAAGGATGAGGTTGAAGGCCCTTTTTTCCCCCTATACAGTTGTTTCAGCACAATTGGTTAAAAGTTTTTCCATTTTCTCCACTGAATTGAAATTAGTGCTTTCGTGAAAACTCAGCTGACCATGTTATATGTGTGAGTTTATTTCTGTTTGATTGATTTGTTATCTATCCTCACTAAGAACATCAGGATTTGTTCTTCCTTAGATATTTTTCTTTTTAAAAAATAACCTTAGCAGGGCATGGTGGTACACACCTATAATCCCAGTATTTGGAAGGCAGAGACAGAGACAGGAGGATGGCAGATTTAAGGCCAGCCTCAGCAACCTCGGAAGGCCCTCCCCAACTTAGTGAGACCCTGTTTCAAAATTAAAAAATAAAATAGGGCTGGGGTTGTAGCTCAGAGATAGAATGCCTCTGGGTTCAATCCCTAGTACCACAAACAAATGAAAAAAACAAACAAACAAATCTTTATTAAGATATAATTCACAGCCAGGCAGATGGCACACATTTATAAACCCAGTACTTGGGAGGTTGAGACAGAAGGATTGGAGCCTGGGTTTGTGGCCAGCCTCAGCAATTTAGTGAGGCCTTCTGCAACTTAGTGAGAACTTGCTCCAAAATAAAAAATAAAATAGGGCCGGGGGTGTCACTCAGAGGTAGAATGCCACTGGGTACCATAAAACAAAGCAAAACAAAAACAAAAATGAAAAAGAAAAAGAAAAAAAGATATTCACATTACCATACCGTTACTATGGTTTTATAGTAAATATTAAAGTTGGGTAGTAATAAATCTTCCAGCTTTGCTCTTCCTGTCTAACTATGTTTTGATTATTTTAGGTTCTTTGCATATTTATATAAATCTCAGAACCAACCCATTAATTTCTTTAAAAATGGTGAAATTTTGGTCAGGATTGTGTTGAATCTAAACATCAGTTTGGGAGACATCTTAATTTTATTGAGTTTCTGATCTGTGAACACCTATCTCTTTCCATTTATTTTGGTCTTTGATTTTTTTTTTTCTTTTTTCTTTAGTATTAGAGATTGAATCCAGGGGCATTCTACCTCCGAGCTGCACCCCCAGCCCTATTTTTTATTCTTTATTTTGAAACAAGGTCTCACTAAGTTGCAGAGGGCCTCACTAAGCAGCTGAGGCTGGCGGTGAACCTGTGATCCTCTTGTCGCAGCCTCCCAAGTACTGGGATTACAAGCGTGCCCCACCACGCCGGCTGATTTTTTTTTTTTCTTCCTTAAAACAGAGATTTCAGGAGCCAGGCATGGTGGCCCACGCTTGTAATCCCAGCATTTGGGAGGCTGAGACCGGAGGATCCGGGTTCGCGGCCAGCCTCAGCTACCTAGTGAGGTACTCCGCAACTTAGTGAGACCCTGTTTCAAAATAAAGAATAAAAAATAGGGCTGGGGGTATAGCTCGGAGGTAGAATGCCCCTGAGTTCAATCCCCAGTATCGCAAAAAAAACGAAAACAAAAACAAAAAAAACAGATTTCAATATGCTTTTCTGTGTAGATTTTTTGCACATCTTTTATTAAATTTATTCCTAGGTATTGGATATTACTTTACTTAATATGGTGCTTTTGTGATTTCATTTTCCAACTTTTTGTTGCTAGCATGTAGAAATAGGATTAACTTTTGTATCTTGCAACTGTACTAGATATGTTTCGATTTCGTAGATTGCAATCCTAAGAGCCAGCTCTGTGGACTTTCACCCTGGAGCTGGTAATGGGGCCACTATTGAGAAGGAATGGGAGGGTCTATACAGAACAGTGTTTAATTTATAGTGTTTGTGTTTGGACTCCACCCGAAACTCACTGGGACTGAGTCTTTGGAAGGGGGTAAGAGTGCATGCAGCATCCGGCATTTTTAAAGATCCTTGTGAAGATTCTAAAAGAGCAGTTGAGAGAGAACCCCTGATTTAGAAGGTGCCAGGTAGCAGACACTGCCCCCAAAGGCCACCCTCCCCTGAGGGGACCAGGGCGCGGTGACCTGCGCCCCGCGGCCGGTGGAGTTGGACGGAGGACCGCCCCACTCCATTGTGAACCGGCAGACAAGTTCCGGGTTCCAGCTCCGGGAGACCGCGAGCAGAGCGCCCCGGCAGGCGCCTTCCCTCCCTCCCCCCAACAACAGGCGGCAATAAAAGCCGACCCGGCCGACCTCCCAGGCCCCCACTTCTGCCGCGGACACACCCGTCGGTCCACCCTCCCTGCCCCGAAAGAGAGCCTGGAGACAGTGGAGCAATGCCAACCGGTTCCCCTGGCACGAACAGACCTCACCCGTCACCGAGGAGGAAACTGAGGCCCAGCGAGGCCAGGGATTCGCGCGGGAACGCCCCTGGTCTGACTCTTTCCCCACTGCGCCCCCATCAGGTATACCGAAATTAAGGAGGAGCTGGAGGAGCTGGACCGCATCACAGAGCAGACGCTCTTTGACCTGTACAAATACAACTCCTCGGACACCCTCCTGGCCAGTTCCCGCCGCCGTCGCGGCCGGCGCCACCTCCAGGAGACCCTGCCGCACCCCCTGCAGCGCCTGCGGGTCCCGCCTCCAAAAGCCCGCGGAGCCCGCAGCTTGGCTTCCAGCATGCGGGACAACAACCCCCAAGTGGACCGGAAAGACTGGAAGATCGGCTTCCAACTGGTAAGGCCCCGCCCACTCGCCCCGCCCACCACCCACACAGGCCCCGCCCCCCAGACCCTTAGAATAGTGAAGCTAGGCCGAATGCTATGGGCTTACGGACAAATAAGTAAAATAAAATAATAAAGTGAAAATAAAAGCAAACCTCTGTGCGCCAGCTCGTGGAAGCTCCTCGCTGGGGGGCTCTGCGGGGGAGTTTCAGTGGCGGGAAGTCAAGTCTGTAGTGGACAATGCATCTTTCTGAATTCCAGCCCCCACTGCGGGGGACTCAGTTGGGACCCTCTGGTGTGATGGAGCACTGGGGCTTTACTGGCCTAAGATGGAAGATAAGAAAACAGTGAAAGAGGCAGGCTATTTTTTTTTTTTTTTTTTGTGGTACTGAGGGTTGAACTCAGAGGCATTCTACCTTTGAGCTACACCCTCAGCCCGATTTTATTTCTTATTTGGAAACGGGGTCTCATTAGGCTGATGAAAGTCTCACTACCTGCTGAGGCTGTCCTTGAACCTGTGATCCTCCTGTCTCAGCCTCCCAAGTATTGGGATTACGAGTGTGCACAACCCACCTGGCAAAAAATGTTTTTAAAATAACAAATAAGGGCCATTGGGTGTGGCGCAGGCTCTAGGAACCATTGCCTGCCACTGGGTTCCATCCCCAGTCCCCTCAATCAATCAATCAATCAATCAATTAATCCATCCATAAGAAAATAACTGGAGTTCTAGGCCCATCTCTCTTGGCAACAAACCTCTGGATCCCTCAGTCTTCCCACTCCTTCCTTGTGGAGACTGTATAAATGACCTCCAGCCACGTGGGTCTCCTCCCTGGCTTCCCCCTCCCTGAATCCCATGCCCTGCTGGTCCACTCTCCCTGGGGGCTTCTGCTCTCGCCTTCTGGTCTGCTGTCCTCCTGGCTCCCCACCCCTGACTCCAGCCCTCAGAACTCCAGACCACTCACCCTTGACCTCAGCCCTGCCCTGCCGCCAGCCCACGGGGGCCGCTGATGTTCTGGTCTCTGTCCAGTGCAACCAGAACAAATCGGACTGCTTCTACCAGACATACTCGTCAGGGGTGGACGCGGTGAGGGAGTGGTACCGCTTCCACTACATCAACATTCTGTCCCGACTGCCCGCCACCTCGCCGTCCCTGCAGGAGGAAGGACTGGGCAACTTCATCTTCACTTGCCGCTTCAACCAGGCCTCCTGCAACCAGGCGTGAGTAGGTCCTGCCCAGCTTGCGGCTCCACGCTGGCTCTCCTTTGGGTCAACCTGAGGCCCAGGAACCAGGGAAATGCCTGTCAGAGGCCTGGGGAACACCCAGGCCTTTGCCCATGGGTCACCTCAGAGACTTCTGCTCCCTGTCCTGCTGGGCTGAGTGCAGCGGCTCATCAGGATGCCCTGGGAAGATGGGACCCCCAGATCTGGCTTTGAGAAATCAAGACCAAGAAGCAAGGTTCTCAGCTTGCCTGCCTGCTTTCCTTCCTTCCTTCCTTCCTTCCTTCCTTCCTTCCTTCCTTCCTTCCTTCCTTCCTTCCTTCCTTCCTTCTTGGTAGTGGGGATTGAACTCAGGGGCATTCTACCTCTGAGCTACATTCTTAGCCCTTGTTATTTTTTATAATGAAACAAGGTCTAAGTTGCTGAGGTTGGCCTCAAACCTGCCATCCTCTTGTCTCAGCCTCGCAAGACCTGGGATCACAGGCATAGGCCATGGCGCCTGGCAGTTCTTTCTAAGGCCTCTTTCTCACTAGCGTCAAAGCCCATGGGGGCCTGGAGGGAGCAGCGTGCTGCAACAGTGCGGGGAGAGCCGAGTTCCCACTCTAGCTCTGTGACCGGGTTGGCTGACTCTGGGCCTTTCACATCATTCTGCAGGGCCTTTCTCTTTGCTTGTAAAACAGAAACAAAACACGGAGAACAAGATTCATTCAATATTCACTTAACACATCTTTGTGACTATTTGGGTTATATGCCAAATACTGTTCTAGGTATTTGGGATACATCGGAAGAATAAAATATGTAGTGTTTGTCCTTCTGGAATTTTTACTCAACTGATGAAGATGATGAAGATAAGCCAGACGTGGTGGCACACGATTGTAATCCCAGTACTTGGGAGGCTGAGACAGGAGGATCACAGGTTCGCAGTCAGCCTCAGCTACTTAGGCCCTTCTCAACTTAGTGAGAACCTGTTTCAAAGTAAATGGTAAAAAATAGGGCTGGAGGTGTAGCTCAGAGGTAGAATTCCCCTGGGTTCAATCCCTAGCACCAAAAAAAAAAAAAAAAAAAAAAAAAAAAATGAAGATAACATCCATCTCGGGAGTTGTACCAAGGCCAGGAGATAACAAATATGAGGGCATTTTGGAGATTACAGAGTGCCACCACTGGGTCTCATTACTGTTGTATTGGAACACATGCAATGACTTGCCCAGGGGCACAGCCAGCCCTAGCTAAGGATTCTTCCCTTCAGGACCCCTGTCATAATGTCCTTGCAAAGATGTCCCAGGTCCTGCAGGCTGTCTGGCAGAGGCAGGGAGGAAGGGGGTTCCTCCCATCCGTGTTCCTCTCACTGGTGCTCCCCCTCCTGCTTCTGCTCCTTGATTTTGGGGAGCCTTCTCCCTGCCTCTGCCTGGTTGAGGAGAGATACCAAGGCAGCCTCTCCACGGTAAGGGAGCCCTTCCCCTCCGTGTCCCAGGAGAATGGCAGCAGGGCCAGGTGTCACCTGCTTCTGCCCTCCTTTACACATACACTCTGCTCAGCATGCGACTTGGTTCCTGCCTAGATCTAGCCTCTGTGTTTGTTTGAGGACTGAAGTCAGCAGCTGGGAAGTGAGACAGCCAAGCCCCAGCCGGCCCACACCTGCCACGAGCTTCCCCGCCTGTCACATCACACTGTCGCTTTCATCTCCATCCCTTCCCTCTGCCTGTGGCCTGCTCTGTGCTTCTGCCTCCCGTCAGCGGGGAGCGCGGACTTCATCTTTGTCTTGGTATGTGGGTCACTTCCTCGGCCCAGAGCCTCATTCTTTCTCACCTGGATTATTATTCCCTGCTCCTTGATTACGTTTTGTCTGCCTCTAAATCCTTCCTTTATTCTGTGACCACTGGAAGTGTCATAGTAAGTTTTCTGTTGTCATAACAGATTATCACAGACTGGGTAATTTACAGAGAAAAGAAGTCTATTTCTCTGAGTCCTGAAGGCTGGGAAGTCCAGAGCATGATACTGGCACCTAGTGAGGGGCTCTGCAATGTAGAATGGTTAGAATGGGCAACTGAGTGCCTGTGAAAGAAAGTAGGAAGGGTGCATTTGTTTCATTCATTGATACTGGGGATCGAACTCAGAGGTGTTTCACCTGTAAGCTATACCCCAGCCCTTTTTATTTTGAAACAAGATCTTGATAAGTTACCACGCTCTGACCTTGAACCTGCAATCCTCCTGTCTCAGCCTCCCAAATGCTGGGATTACAGGCATAATCAAGTGTGCCCAGCTGTACTTGACTTTTTAACAACCTGCTCTAGCAATAACTAACCCATTCTCTCATACTACAATAATGGCTTTGATCCATTTAGGAGGAGTCTGTCCTTATGACCCAGTCACCTCTTAGTAGGCCTCACCTCCCAATTCAGTTTTCAACATGTAATGGGGAGAATCCCAACTCTAGCTGGAACCTTTGTGCTCTACTACTCTACTTCACCGTACTTAACAATCCCAGTTAGTCCTGTTTACAATCCTGCAGAGTCTCTCATGGCCTTCAGAATCCAGTTGAATTTCCTTAGTGTGGTTGTCGCCTTTTCCTTCTCTGTATGTCAGCATTATCGTAGCCAAAATTTGAAGCTTGACCATGTAATTTAGAGGAAAGAAGGTTTATTTTCTTACAGTTTTGGGTTTTCAGTCCATGTGAGGCTGGGGACCATAGATCTCAGGGAATGGCGGAGGGAGGCAAGGGAGAGCGCGTGGGCTGTGATTTTCACACCATGGAGGCCGAAAGCAAGAGAGACAGAGGAAGGCAAGGAGGGGCCGTGTGTAATTTCCAAGGCTGCACTCTCAGGGCCTCCAGCCACACGAACGGGCCCACCGGGACCACCCAGGTAAATCCACTCCAATGGATTACAATGCTCATGACTCAATTATATCAATTCTGAATATTAATAAGTGAAGTCTTTAGGGAACATTTGATACCTAACTGTAACATTCTCCTCCTCCTTTTTCTTCCTCTTCTTTTTTTGTACTGGGGATTTAAACCAGGGGTATCCTACCTCTGAGCTACACTGCCAGCCCCCACCCCCACCCCTATTATGGTACTAGGGATTGAAACTGGGGGCATTCTACTTCTGAGCTGCACCCTCAGCCCTATTTTAGTTTTTCTATTATTATTATTATTATTATTATTATTATTATTATTATTATTGTGCATGTGTGTGTGTGTGTGTGTGTGTGTGTGTGTGTGGTACTGGGGATTGAACCCAGGGGCATTCTACCTCCGAGCTACACACCCAGCTCTATTTTTTGTTCTTTATTTTGAAACAGGGTCTCACTAAATTGCTGAGGGCCTTACTAAGTAGCTGAGGCGTGAACCTGGATCCTCTGATCTCAGCCTCTCAAGTACTGGGATTACAAGCATGTACCACCACATCCAGCTCTATTTTTTCTATTTTGAAACAGGTTCTCTGCTAGGTTGATTCTCACTACTTGCTGAGGCTGTCTTTAAACCTGTGATCCTCCTGTCTCAGCCTCCCAAGTACTGGGATTATAAGCATGTGTCACCATGCCCGGCCTTGCCAGCCCTTTTTATTTTTGTCTTTTGTTTGCTTTGGTATTAGAGATTGAACCTATGGGCATTCTACTCTGAGTCACACCTCCAGCCCTTTTTATTTTTCACTTTGAGATGGTTTTGCTAAATTGCTGAGGCTGGCCTAGAACCAATGATCCTCCGGTCTCTGCTGCCCAAGTACTGGGATTATAGGCATGTACCACTGTACCCAGTTTATTGTGGTCTTCTTACCCCTCTTTTTTTTTTTTTTTTTTTTTTTCGGTACTGGAGATGGAACCCAGGGGCATTCTACCTCTACGTCCCCAGTCCTATTTTTTATTCTTTATTTTGAAACAGGGTCTCACTAAGTTTCAGAGGGACTCACTAAGTAGCTGAGGCTGGCCATGAACATGGATCCTCCTGTCTCAGCCTCCCAAGTACGGGATTACAAGCGTGCGCCACCACGCCTGGCACCCCTCTTCTCAGCCTAACAAGTGCTGGGATTATAGGCATGCAAAATGCAAAATGCTCCACCTCTTCTGTCATCCTTTTTATTTTTATTTTTTGGTTCTGGGATGGAACTTGTGGTCTCACACATGCTAGGCAATTGCTTTCCTGCTGAACTATATCCCCAGTCCTATTTTTTTGTGGTGCTGGGAATGGGACCTTGGGGCATTCTATCTCTGAGCTATACCCCCAGCCCTATTTTATTCTGAAACAGGGTCTCGCTGAGTTGCAGAGAGCCTCACAAGGTTGCTGAGGCTGGCCTTGAACGTGTTACCCTCCTGCCTCAGCCTCCCAAATACTGGGATTATAGGCATGTACCACCATGCCCAGCTCCTAATTATTTTCTTCTTTTTTGACGGGTATTGGGGATTTAACCCAGGGACGTGCTATCTCCAAGCTACAACCCCATCCCTTTTCCTTTTTTATTTTGAAACAGGATCTTATGAAGTTGCTGAAGCTGGCCTTGTACCTGTGATCCTTCTGTCTCAGCCTAACAAGTACTGGGATTAAAGGCATGTGCCACCACACCCAGCAGACTTTTTCTTTAATAACACCTTTATTGAGATAAAATCATGTGTGATTAAATTCTTTCATTTGATATGAACAATTTAGTGGTTTTGGTATATTCAGGGTTGTGCAACCGTTACCACTCTCTAATTTTAGAACATCTTCCTCATCCCCAAAGCAGCCCTGTATCCATGAGCAGTTCCTCCTCTTCCCTCCCCTCCTCCAAGCCCTTCAAACCACTAATTTGTTTTCAGTTTCTATGAACAACTGCTTATTGTGGCTGTTTCATATAAGGGGAGACATAAACTGGGTGCAGAGGCACATGCCTGTTATCCCAGCTACTAGGGAGGCTAAGGCAGGAGGATGACAAGTTTGAGGCCAGCCTGGGCAGTTTAGTGAGACCCTGCCTCAAAATAAAAAATAAAAAGGGCTGTGGGTGTGTGTTAGTGGTAGAGCACCCCTTGGATTCAATCCCCAGTACAGAAATAAAATAAAATTAACCAGGCACGGTGGCTCAGGCCTCTAATTCCAGTACTAAGACGGCTGAGACAGCTGGGCGTGGTGTCGCACGCTTGTAATCCCAGTATTTGGGAGGCTGAGACTGGAGGATCTGGGTTCGCGGCCAGTCTCAGCTGCTTAGTGAGGCACTCTGCAACTTAGTGAGACCCTGTTTCAAAATAAAGAATAAAAAAAAAAAAAAAAAATAGGGCTGGGCTGTAGCTCGGAGGTAGAATGCCCCCAGGACCGCAAAAAAAAAAAAAAAAAAAAGAAGGCTGAGACAAGAGGATTAATTGAAGGTTCAGGGTCAGCCTCTGCAACTTAAGTGAGACCCTGTTTCAAAATAATAAAATAAAATAAAATAAAAAAGGGCTGGGGGTGTAGTTCAGTGGTAGGATGTCTCCAGATTTCATCTTCAGTACCCTCCCTACAGTAAAATAACATGAAGGAAATGAAAGCAAAGCAAGGCATACAGCATGGGGTCTTTGGTGACAAGCTGGCTTCTTCCACTTAGCATAATGTTTTCAGAGTTCATGCGTGTTGTATCAGAACTTCATCTTTTGTGGCCAGATTGTATCGTGTGAAGAGGTAGACCGCCTTTGTGTCCATCTGGTCTCCAGCTGGTAGACATTTGGGTGTCCCACTTGGGGTCTGTTATTGGTAGAGCTGCCATGAACACTCCTCCCAGGTGTCCGTGTGGGCGGGGGTCTTCCTCTCCCTCCGTGCGTGGCTAGGAAGGGAGTTGCTGGTGACTTTCTACCTAACATTTTGAGGAACTGCTGATTTTGCCATATGGTTGTACTATTTTACATTCTCCCAGAAGCAAAGTATGAGGATTTAAAATTCCATATATCCTTCATTTGTTATTGTCTGTCTTTTCCACGTTAGCTACCGTAACGAATCCCTATAATCTTTTTTTTTTCTTTTTATGGTACTAGGGCTTGAATTCAGGGGTATTCTACTTCCAAACTACACCCCCAGCCCTTTTTTATTCTTTATATTTTTATTTTTTTGGTACGAGGGATTGAACCCAGAGGCATTCTATCTCCAAGCTACACCCCCACCACGCCCGGCTTCACCTCTTTTAAACAACAACAAACATAAAAACTAACTCTGTATGTTTAAGATCTGTCCATGTTGTTTCATCTAATCTGTTTCTATCTGCATACTGTCCCTGGTGTGCATTTTCCCTGGGGACATTGTGCCTGTCCCCTCTCCCAGATGGCAGGGCTCTGAGGCCCTTTAAGTCTGGCCACTTCTGTAACCTCTTCTTCAGTCCCTTCCTGCATCCAGCCCATGTCTGGAAATGCTGACATCGGAGCCCATCCTAAAATGTTCCCCAGCATTTCACACCTCTGTGCTTTTGGTTTTTTAAGGCCAGTGGAATATTCCAGATCACCTAGTTCCAGTCTCCTCATTTTATTAGATGAGAAGAATGAGCTTAGAAAAAAATGACTTGCTCTAGGCCAAACATTCAGAACCCCACTCCTCCCCTCTGGCCTGCCTTCTCCCTCTTCTCTTCCCCCTGCCTCTGCCTCTCCCTGGCCAAAGGCCCGTCTTCCTCGTGTGTGTGTGTGTGTGTGTGTGTGTGTGTGTGTGTGTGTGTGTGTATGGTACTGGGGATTGAACCCAGGGGCATTCTGCCTCCGAGCTATACCCCCAGCCCTATTTTTTATTCTTTATTTTGAAACCAGGGTCTCACTAAGTTGCGGAGGGCCTCACTAGGTAGCTGAGGCTGGCCGTAAACCCGGATCCTCCGGTCTCAGCCTCCCAAATGCTGGGATTACAAGCGTGTGCCACCACACCCGGCTTATATTCTTTATTTTGAAACCGGGTCTCACTAAGTTGCAGAGGGCCTCACTAAGTAGCTGAAGCTGGCTGCGAACCCAGATCCTCCCGTCTCAGCCTCCCAAGTACTGGGATTATAAGCGTGTGCCACCACCTTCCTCTTTACCTCTTCCCCTCACCAGCTCCAGGATGGGAGGGTGGTAGAACACAGATCCCCGGCCCCAGGTGGGCTCTTGTTACAACACCACACAGCCTCCTGGCTTTGGGACCTGTGGTTTGCTGTCAGATGGCATTGCTACTGCAGCAGCACTGCCTCTGTGATTGTTTTCTTGCAATTTCTAAACCTGCCGTGGATTAGCTTTGCACCTACCAACCTAGGACAAGCAACTGCTCAAGGCGGTGGGAAAACGCTTGTCTTCATTACTGCCTGAGGCTCCGAACTTCCTCCCCTCAGCACTGAGCTCCCTCGGCTCCCTCTCTTTCCTCTAACCCTGTGCCCTTTTATCTCTCCGTTTCATTCACTCAGCAACTCTTTTTTTTGCAGTACTGGGGATTGAAGTCAGGGGCATTCTACCTCCGAGCTATACCCCCAGCCCTATTTTTTATTCTTTATTTTGAAACCGGGTCTCACTAAGTTGTGGAGTGCCTCACTAGGTAGCTGAGGCTGGCCTCGAACCCGGATCTCCTGTCTCAGCCTCCCGAATGCTGGGATTACAAGCGTGAGACACCATGCCCGGCTCACTCAGCAACTCTTTACAGACTGTCTCCTGTATGTGAGGAACTGTGCAGCTAACCCCATGATGGTGCAGAGATGAATGAAATGTAGCCCCTGTCTTCAAGGAGCTCATGATCCAAATGGGGAACTAAGATTAGGCTTGTGAGTAGTTAGGGGCACCGTCTTCGTAAGGCATGACGGCAGCTGGGTTGGTGGCGCACGCTTGTCATCCTAAGACTTGGGAGGCTGAGACAGGAGGATCCCAGGTTCGAGGCCAGCCTCAGGAACTTAGTGAGACCCTCTGCAACTTAGTGAGACCCCATTTCAAAATAAGAAGTAAAAATAGGGCTGGGGGTGTAGCTCAGAGGTAGAATGCCCCTGGGTTCAACCCCCAGCACCAAAACAAACAAACAAACAAGCATGACTGCAACACAAGAGAAGTCACCAGGCAGCATGTCAGTCTAGACCAGTAAGGTCAGATGGCCGTGAGGGAGGAGCCTGAGCTAGCAGGTGTCGATGGACCAGGTCCATCATCAGTGTCTGTGTGGTCTTGGGCCGGCTGCTGCACCTCTCTGAGCCTGAGCTTCCTCTGATATGATGTGATGCGAGGCTTCCCAGGCCGTTGGTTGGAGTGACAGAGGAGCATGGAAAAAGCTCCCACCATCATGCAAGAACATACATTAAGAAAAAAATGGCCCTGGGTATTGGTGGTGTACACCTGTAATCTCAGTACTTGGGAGGCTGAGAGAGGAAAATTACAGGTTCGAGACCAGCCTCAGCAAGTTAGCAACTTAGTGAGACCCTGTTTCAAAGGTTTATATATATATATATATATATATATATATATATATATATATATATATATATATATATATTTATATTTATATATTTATTATTTTTGCAGTACTGGGGATTGAACCCAGGGGCATTCTACCTCCAAGCTACACCCCTAGCCCTATTTTTAATTCTTTATTTTTGTTGCAGAGAGCCTCACCAATTAGCTGAGGCTGGCCACAAACCTGCCATCCTCCTGTCTCAGCCTCTCAAGTACTGGGATTACAAGTGTACACCACCATGCTGGGCTTGTTTCAAAGTTTTAAAAAAGGAAGGATGCTGGGATGGTAGCTTAGAGGTTGAATGCCCTGGGGTTCAATCTCAGTACCAAAAAAAGAGAGAGAGAAAAAAAAAATGAAAAAAACAAATGGTTCTGGAAGGCATAGCTCCTGTAGAAGTTTAAGAGAATGACTTCCCTCTGGCTCACCTTCCTGCTCCCCTGACCTCCCTCCTGTACGTTCCTCTCTGACCTAACTGTCTCTTTCTCCTGCTAAGGAATTACTCTCACTTCCACCACCCGATGTATGGGAATTGCTACACGTTCAACAACAAGAACAACTCCAACCTCTGGATGTCTTCCATGCCTGGGATCAACAACGGTGAGCAACGCCACTGGGTCCCTCGGTGCCCACCTCTGCCCGGCCCTCCCACTGCCCTGCCTGTCCACACTGGCTCCCCCCAGCTCACCGCCTGGAGGCCTCAGCACCTGTGCCCTCCTGAGCCCCGAAGGGTCTGCTCTGTTCTTTCTCTCCCAAAGGCACGAGAGGAAGCCTGTCCAGGTCCCTCCTGTTGGCCCCAGAATTCAGCTCTGGGTTTGCCAAGGCCACTTGCAGAACTTCCCGGCCTTGCTCTCCTTGGAGATCTGTGACTGGGCAAGGGCGGGAGGATGGGTTTCCACCCCCTTGCCTCTTCTCCCAAAGTCCTCCAAACTGTGCTCCTGCTGCGTCCTCAGGTCTATCCCTGACGCTGCGCACAGAGCAGAACGACTTCATCCCCCTGCTGTCCACGGTGTCGGGGGCCAGGGTGATGGTGCATGGCCAGGACGAGCCTGCCTTTATGGATGACGGTGGCTTTAACGTGCGGCCTGGTGTGGAGACCTCCATCAGCATGAGGAAGGCAAGGATGCTGATGGAGACGTGGGAGGGGGCCCCAGGAAATGGTGGTGGACCCGATGCTCAGGAGACGGTGTGTGTGTGTAGACAGACAGACAGACAGACAGACAGACATAGGGTGGGCCTTGAGACGTGGAGATCTTCAGGAGCAGGAATCAGGGGTGAAGAGGCTGGCCCAGGGTGCGTTGGGCAGTCACACTGGGGAGTGTGACTTGGTCACAGTGTTGACAGGGGATTCAGGACATGCTTAGGACCCCGGAGGATACCCTGGGGCCAGTGTCCTTGAATCGAGTAGGCAAGAGGATGTGCCCTGGGGTCCCTGGGATGTTTTGAGATGGTAAGCATTTAGGAGAGGGGCTGGCAGGGCAGGAGTGTTGACCTGGAATCCCCTGGCAGAAGCCTGGGTCACTTGCTCTGACCTCTCACCTCTAACTTCTGGGTGTGCCTGGGTTTCTAGGAAGCCCTGGTCAGACTTGGAGGCAACTATGGTGACTGCACCGAGAACGGCAGCGACGTCCCTGTCAAGAACCTTTACCCTTCCAAGTACACGCAGCAGGTGAGGTCCGGTAACCGTCTCCCAGGTCTGCTCTGGGTGGTCGGTCAGAGTTGGGGGATGAGAGAGGAGGAAGCTGGAGGGTGGGGAGACCGGGTGGAAAGCGGGTGGAGGCTCGGCCTTCTACCTCTCTGTGCTGTGCGGAGGCGAGCGGGGCCGGGCCTGAGCCTGCTGCTCTTTCTGCCCTTTCTCCAGGTGTGCATTCACTCCTGCTTCCAGGAGAGCATGGTCGAGGAGTGCGGTTGTGCCTACATCTTCTACCCACGGCCCGAGGGTGTGGAGTTCTGCGACTACAGGAAGCACAGTTCCTGGGGTGAGAGCGAGGGAGCCTCTGCTCTGCCCCCCGGCCCCAGGCCTCTCTGGGAGCTCTCCCCACCCCTTCTGCCTGTGGGATGACTATGGCTCCCACCAGCCCTGACAGAGCCATCGCTCTCTATCTTTATTCCTCCTCCCTATTTATTATCTCTCTCTCTCTCTCTCTCTCTCTCTCTCTCTCTCTCTCTCTCTCTCTCGGTTTTTGTGTATTTGTCGTCAAGGATTTGCCCCCATTTAAAAGTAACCTGCAAGTTGAGTGTGGTGGTGCACACTTGTAATCCCAGTACTTGGGAGGCTGAGACAGGAGGATTGCAGGTTCACGGCCAGTCTCAGCTACTTAGTGAGGCCCTCTGCAACTTAGTGAGACCCTGTTTCTAATAATAATAATAATAATAATAATAATAATAATAATAATAATAATAATAATAATAATTATAGGCCTGGGAGTATAGCTCAGAGGTAGAATGTTCCTGGGTTCAATCTCTAGTACCACAACAAATCAATAAAATAAAAATAACCTGCAGCAGAAGGAAGTGCCTGTCCCGAGATCCCGCCTGCTGCAGTTTCAGTGTGCACCCAGCGGAGCCCACAGCAACCCCCTCATAGTTTTAGGTGTTGAGCAGGAACGGGCTCCAAGGGGGCTGGGAGAGGCACATGACAACTCTCCGAGGCCCAAGGAGAACATTTTAGAAGTCTTATGTAAGCTGGTGATGGCACACGCTTGTAATCCCAGTACTTGGGAGGCTAAGACAGGAGGATCGCAGGTTCAAAGCCAGCCTTGGCAATTTAGTGAGGCTCTCTGCAACCTAGTGAGACTCTGTTTCCAAATAAGATATTAAAAAAAAAAAAAAAATCAGGCTGGGGGTGTAGCTTGGTGGTAGAATGCCTCAGTACCAAAATAAATAAATAAATAATTTTTTTTCTTTTAACCTGGAGGAGGGCACAATCAAACAAGTTTGGAGACCCCTGGCAGCTCCTCCTCTTCTTGGCATAGGAGTGGACAGATCCTTTCTTCTCCACTACTGCTGAGTTATTTGGCAAGGAAGCTGTGTGCTAGGAAGCCAAGAGAGAAAGACAATCTGAAGGAGAAACAAAGGAAGCTCCAAAGGGTGGCCTTCCTGGGGCACAGGCCGTTGTCTAGCACAGTCGGCTGGTCCCCCAGGTCCCTCCTCCTGCCGGCCTAAGTCTCCCACAGGTTGGGCCAAGGAGGAGGTGGGCTGATGGCCGTCACTGGAGAGGGCCTGGTAGTGGGCACCGTAGACACGGGTTCACTGTCTTGCCCCAGGTGTAGTGTCTGGCCCCGCCTCCGTTCCATCCCTAGTGGCTTTTCTGCTCTTTTCTTGCCTGTGCCTGCTCCATACCATTCTCTCCAGTGGTGGCCTCCTGCTTCCTGTCTCCAACCTGGGGGGATCAGAGAACATTAGAACTGGGGGGGAACTCGGAGGCCATCGGACCTCACCTCCTCTCTCAGATGGGCAAACTGAGGCCCAAGGGAGGACCAACAGGTCCCGGAGTATCCCTGTACTCCTCCCTCCCTCAAATGCTTCTTTCTTTCTTTCTTTCTTTCTTTCTTTCTTTCTTTCTTTCTTTCTTTCTTTCTTTCTTTTTTTCAGTACTGGGTATTGAACCCAGGGGCATTCTACCTCTGAACTACACCCCTAGTCCTATTTTTTATTTTGAAACAGGGTCTCACTAAGTTTCGGCAAGCCACACTAAGTAGCTGAGGCGGGGCTCGAACCTGGATCCTCCAGTCTCAGCCTCCCAAGTACTGGGATTATAAACGTGCGCCCACCACACCTGGCTCAAATACTTACTTCTAAGTTGTTGCGAGTTTGAAGATTTGGGAGCAAAAAATACCAATATTGATTGCTGAGAAGTCATGAGGATGAGGGAGAGGAGCTAACGCCCAACACAATCTGCTGAGTTTCCGCAGGCTTAGTCCCCAGAGGAGGTCCAGCTGCTTCCCATTCTTCCTAACGCAAGATTCCAGCCCTGGAGATTTGTGTCAGAAAGAAAGGATCTTGGACCGAGTGACTAAAAGTAGCAACGATGACAGAATGACTTTCCTTAGAACTTGGCAAACCCACAGTCCCTTCTTCTCTCCCTCCTCCTCCTCCTCATTTTCCTCTTCCTCCTCCTCTTGTCCTAATTGCTTTATGGAGATAATCCATATCCCATACAGTTACTCATTTAAAGCATATAGTTTTATTTTAGTACAGTTGTTTTCCAGTTTTGGGGTTTTGGTGTAGTCCCAGGGTTGTGCAACCGGCATCATAATTTTAGAATACTTTTATTGTTCCCAAAAGAAATGTTGTACCCATTAGCAATCTCCCAGCTCCTGGCTCCCACTGCTAGGCCTGGGCAACTACTAATTTTTTTTGTCTGTATACATTTGCCTATTTTGGACACTTCATATGGATGGAATCTTACAACATATAGTCCTTCTGGCTGGTTTCTTTCACTTAGCATAATATTTTTTTTGTGTGTGTGGTATTGGGGATTGAACCCAGAAGCATTCTACCTTTGAGCTATATCCCCAGCCTGATTTTATTTATTTGGAAACTAGGTCTTGCTAGGTTGATGAGAGTCTCTCTACTTGCTGAGGCTGTCCTCCAACCTGTGATCCTCCTGTCTCAGCCTCCCAAGTACTGGATTACAGGCATGTACTACCACACCCATCTTTAGCATAATATTTTCAAGGTCCATCCATGTGGTAGCACTTTATTCCTTTTTTTTTTTTGCGGTACTGGGAATTGAACTCAGGGTCATTCTACCTCCGAGCTATACCCCCAGCCCTATTTTTTATTCTTTATTTTGAAACCAGGTCTCACTAAATTGCAGAGTGCCTCACTAGGTAGCTGAGGCTGGCCTCTGGTCTCAGCCTCCTGAACTTTATTCCTTTTTATGTCCAAATAATATCCATTGCATGGATGTACTACATTTTGTTTACTCATTTAGCCATTGGTGAACATTTGTGTTGTTTTTAACTTTTTGATCTTGCCAATAATATTGTTAGGAACACTTGTGTACATGTTTTTGTGTGGACCTATGCTTTCAGTTCTCTTGGATATATAACAAGAGATATATAGGAGTAGATTGCTTGGATCATGAGGTAATTCTGTGTTTAAGCTTTGTGGGGAGCCACCACTATTTTCCAGTGTGATTGCATCATTTTATATTCCCAGTGGGAGTAAATGAGGTTTCTAATTTTTTTATATTCTTACTAATACTTGTTATTGTCTTATTTTAGGATAGCCATCCTTGTGGGTGTAAAGTGGCTTTTTTTTTTTTGGTGGTACCGGGGATTGAACCCAGGGGCATTATACCTCTGAGCCCTATTTTTTATTCTTTATTTTGAAACAGGGTCTCACTAAGTTGTAGAAGGCCTCATTAAGTAGCTGAGGCTGACCACAAACCTTCAATCCTCCTGTCTCAGCCTCCTAAGTACTGGGATTACAAGCGTGCACCACCATGCCCAGCTGTAAAGTGGTATCTGATTGTGGTTGAATTCTGTTATTCTTAGACAAATTGTTCTGATTTTTCCTTTCAGCCTTAATTTTTTTGTCCATGTCTAATGTATCTTTATATGGGTATATCCTGGTTCTTTATTTTTTTCTTTTTTTTTTTGGTACTGGGGATTGAACTCAGGGGTATTCTACTTCAGAGGCATACCCCCCAGCCCTTTTTATTTTTAATTTTGAAACAGAGTCTCACTGAATTGCTGAGGGTTTTGCTAAATTGCCCAGACTGGCCTGGAACCTGCAATCCTCTGGTCTCAGCCTCCCAAGTACTGGGATTACAGGTGTACACCACCTTGCCTGGCTTTTACCTGTATTTCTTAACCACTTTTTGTTGTTGCTGCCTCTCCTGAGGCATCACTGCGATGCTGCATAATGCTCTGGTAACATGGCGTGTCGGGGAGGCCTTTGGGTGCTGGGTGGAGAAGCTCCAGGTACTCTCTATACCTGTAGGCTACTGCTACTACAAGCTCCTGAGTGCCTTCTCCACGGACAGCCTGGGCTGCTTCACCAAGTGCCGGAAGCCATGCAGGTGCGTGTCCTCCCCCTCGGGGCCAGGCTGGGCAGAGGGCTGCTTGGCTGGGTCGGATGCAAACACCCGGCTAAGCTTTTGAGTGGGCGAGCCCTGCCCCGCCACTGAGCACCTTTCTGTGTCCCCAGTGTGACCAGCTACGAACTCTCTGCTGGGTACTCACGGTGGCCCTCGGTGACATCCCAGGTAAAGTGGGTAGGGGGGAGAGGGGGAGGCTTGCGGTGCCTGTGCTCACGTGTGTAATGCCATGGCCATCTCTGGGTGTTACTGGTGTTAATGTGTTTGACCTGAGAAGTTCAGGGGCAGCCTTGTTGACACCCCCCCCTTCTTTCCCAGGACTGGATCTTCCAGATGCTTTCCCTGCAGAACAATTACACCATCACCAACAAAAGGTGAGTCCTACCCCGTCCTAGCCACAGGACAGGGCTCCCTGGGAGGGAGGGACTGGGAAGAAGAATGGAGTGGGGTGACCAAGGAGGGCCCAGGAAGTTCATCTGCCCACCTCTCTCTCCCCACGCCAAAGAAATGGAGTGGCTAAGCTCAACATCTTCTTCAAGGAGCTGAACTACAAAACCAACTCGGAGTCGCCATCTGTCACGGTACGGCCGGCCTCTCGGACCTGTGGTTCTCCTGGGGGGTTCGGCAGGGTGGTTACCAGGGAGAACAAGGGGTGCCTCTGCAGAGCCTGAAGGGTTTGGGCCTTGAGGATAGGGGACCAGGGAAGAGGGGTGAGGCTGAGACGGCTGGACGAGGGGAGCTGGAGTGGGGGCATGCAGTCTTGGGGTGGGGGAGGCATGTCTATGCCAGTCGAGGGGAGAAAGAAGGCCCTTGCGCGGGCCTCGGTTACCACTGGGTGACACCAGCCAGCAGCTGTGTGCTCCCCGAGGAGAGGGGCAAAAGCAGGGGGCCTGGAGGAGCACCGAGTCCGAGGCTGTGGTTGGGGAGGACTCCTCTGTCTGGGCCCGCCTCCCCCCCGATGAGTTCTCAGTGTGCCTCTACCCTCGCAGATGGTCACCCTGCTGTCCAACCTGGGTAGCCAGTGGAGCCTGTGGTTCGGCTCCTCCGTGCTCTCCGTGGTGGAAATGGCCGAGTTCATCTTCGACCTCCTGGTTATCACCTTCCTCCTGCTGCTGCGGAGGTTCCGAAGCCGATACTGGTCCCCCGGGCGAGGGGCCCAGGGCGCCAGGGAGGTGGCCTCCACCCCAGCTTCTTCCCTGCCCTCCCGCTTCTGCCCACGACCCACATCTCCCGGTTGGCCTCAGCCGGGCCCAGCCCCCTCCCCGGCCCTGACCGCCCCTCCACCTGCCTACGCCACGCTCCGTCCCCGTCCCTGTCCGCTGGGCCCCACAGAGGTCAGCTCCTCGGTCTCTGTTTTGGGGGAGCCCTGAGAGCGAACAAGAGCCCCCCGCCTCCCCCGCCGAGGCCTGTGCTCCGTGGTGGGAGGGTGCCACTTGGCAGGATTTAAAGATGTCCAGGGGCTGCTTCTCAGGGCTGCCCAGCCACTTTTGCTGTGGGGGAGAGAAGGACGGGTAAGGGGCCTAGGAACAGCGGCCCTCGAAGCCGCCCAGGAGTCCTGCGTCCTGCCTTGGGACACTTTCATTCCCACACAAGTCTCCTTTTCCCTGGGATGGGCCGAGCCAGACTTGGAGCTTTGACAAGGAACTTTCCTAGGAACTGACAAGGGCCAGAACAGAATACAAACATGGGCACACAGAGGCAGCGCAGGTTTCTTACTCGGCCGAAGCCAGCCGCGCACTGGCCTGGCCACACTGTCGTCTAGTGACACAGTGTCTGCCCCTTTTCTTGAACTTGGGTGGGGAACCCCACCCAAAAGCCCCCTTTGTTCGTTCTTGGGCAATCCCCCTTCCCGGACTCCCAGGGGCTGGAGCCGACCAGGGTAGGAAGGGTTTGGCCATCCCCGGTCATTCCCAAGACTTCTGTGGTCTCCGACTCCGCCCCCACACAGAGCCGGACCCCCACACCTCTGCCCCGCGTTCTTCATACCTCTGCCAGTCTGCTCAAGCCATTCCCTCAGCCCGGAAGCTTCCTCACCATCTCCTGGAGAACCTGGCATCCTTTAGAGCCTGCTGAGATGCCCTCACTTCTTTGAAGGTTTCTGAGAAGATTCTTGTGTCCCCAGAATCCCTCTCCCTGGGCTCCCTCCCGTAGCAGGCAGCAGGCAGCAGGCTGTAGCATCGGCTAGCATGCTGAGGTTGCATTACACTTCTGTACTCATTGTACCTGCCTCCTGGACTAGACTGTGAGCTTCCTGCGGCCAAGGGGGGGGGGGTTCTGTTCCTTTATGTAAACTCCAGGTCTAGCCCAGCGTTCCTCTTGGCACAAGTAGGCAGGTGCTCAATAAACATTGTTGCATAAAGCAGTGTCTGGAAAGCTGGATGGGGCCCTGGGAAGCAGGTAGGGTAGACTCAGGGTAAGTCCCCGAGCCACTGCCCACACTTCTGGGAGGCCCTGGGGTGGAGGGAGCGGGTGGACTCCCATAGTCCCTGGCACTTCATGGAAGAGACGATTCTTCGGGGGCCTTGGGACAGATAAACTCTCCCAGGAGTGAGTTCATCCATAGATGTGGCGAAGCAGCTGCTGTGTGCTGGTCACCATGTTGGGGTGAAAGGGGGGACGCCTGGTGATACACAGGGGTTGGGAAGACTCTGCCCTCTGACTGAGTCCCCTTCTTCCCAACTTTAGTAACCATCATCATTAACCCTTTATTCCATTTGCTGGGCACCACTCACCACCCAGCTGGAGTACAAACCCTCATCTGACATCCCCCCTGTCGACAGCCGGGTAATAAAGTCATACATAGGCTTACATCAGCACAGAGAGAACAGCAGAGAGAATCCTCCCAGGGTTTTGTTTTAATTTTTGGTCCTGAACCTAGGGCCACTCTACCTCTGAGCTACACTTCCAGCCTCTCCTTTTTTTTTTTTATTTTGAAACAGAGTCTCACTAAGTTACCGCAGCTGGCCTCTAACCTGTGATCCTCTTGTCTTAGCTTCCCGAGTACTGGGATTACAGGCAAGTGCCAATGTGTTTGGCTTAGATCAACTATTGATTTCAGACAAAGCAGACTTCAGAACAAGAAAAATTATCAGAAATAATGAAGGGTACCACATAATAAGAGTCAAAGAAGACATAATAAATGACTAAAGTTGATGATTTATCTACACAGAAGATTCTCCTCTCCAAGGGATTTTTTGTGTGTGTGTATGTGTGTGGTATTGGGGATTGAACCCAGGGGCATTCTACCTCCAAGCTACACTCCCACCTCCATTTTTTATTCTTTATTTTGAAACAGGGTCTCACTAAGTAGCTGAGGCTGGCCTTCTGTCTCAACCTTCCAAGTACTGAGATTACAGACGTGCACCACCACATCTGGCTCCTCCAGGGATTTTGAAGCAATTATTTTATTGTATAGTTGAGCAAAATATATCCTAATAACAAAAGAAACTGCCAAAAAGAAAGATCTTAGACTGTTAATCATACTGTTAGTAACAAAAATGGTATTATTATTCTGGAGCTATTACACACACATATACACAACTATAAAGAACCTTATCCTATCCTTCAGGGACATTCCTGGCTCCTCCCAGTCTTAATAAGAGAGAAAGAGAGGCCGAGGGGTGTCTGAGTGGGACCCCACTTTTCTGATCCCCCAGTCCCTCCTCCCACTCCAGCACCAGACCTGGAAGCTACAAGTGACCCTTTTTAATTCTCCTTGGGACACCTCCCCTGGTGCCTCGCTCTCATTCCTGTTCAGCACCATCTGTCCAGAGGAGAAAAAAGTTGGGGAGGGGGAAGGGGAAAGAGCTGGGGCGGTAGAAAAGGTCACGACCTGGGACAGCGTGACTTCCCTTTCCTGGATTCAAGCTGATGAGGGGAAACGGTGTTGTCCCAACAGCTTCATCCATTAGGGCTCTCAGGTGCCACCTGCCCTGTCTTCTCTCTGCCACACCCTTGGCCTCAGCCTTGCCCCCGCCCTGTCCCCAGTGCCCTCTCCTCGGGCTGGGGAGGGAGGACCTACTGCACAGGGCTGACTCTGTTTGGGGTGACCGCCCTCAGCCACCCCCACCCACGGTCCTGTTCCCCTTGCCGACCTGCACTTCCTCCCCAAGGGCTTTCTGTATCTCCAACGCTTGTCTAGGAGCTGGGGTCAGTTGTTCGAGAAGACAGCATTTAAGTCATCTCCTTTTCCTTATTGGGCTTAGTAAGCACAGCAACTTCCCTGAGTTTATGGTTCTTACAAAGCCAGCCTGGAACCCAGGTCTCTTTCTATGACTCATCCTGTCTCCCTGGGATAGGGTAGACTCTTGAACAGCAGGGCTGGGGCTAGAACCCACGTCACCCAAGCCCTGAGTTCAGTGCCCTTAGGTGTGTGTGTGTGTGTGTGTGTGTGTGTGTGTGTGTGTGTGTGTGTGTTTTGCTGGGCAGGTGCATGTGTGAAATGTGATGGGAAGGGCTATTTTTGCTCTCTGATGCTCTTTTCTTCCTCCTTTGCTCCATAAACCCTAGCAACCAACTCTGGCATCCCTTATTCTGTCCCTCTTCTGTTTCTCCATCATCCTTCACCCCTCCCACAGTTATTTTCTTCAATCCCTGGAGGATTATGGTCTCATTCACACCTCCTCCATGAAGCTAGCTGGCTTTTCCTATCCATAGACCCTTCTCTTTTCCCTCCTTCTACTCCTCTTCCTCCATTTTTTTTGTGATACTAGGGATTGAACCCAAGACATTCTACCTTGGAGCCACCCCCTCCACCCCCACTCCATTTTTATTTTTTGTTTTTGAAACAGGGTCTTGCTAAGTTGCTGAGGCTGGTCTGGAACTTGTGATCCTCTTGTCTCAGCCTCCCAAGTACTGGGATTACAGGCATGTGCCATCATGCCCGGCTCTAGACCCACCCACCCACTTCTCACCGTCTTTTCTTCTCTTTGTTTTAAGCAAATTGTGTGTGTGTGTGTGTGTGTGTGTGTGTGTGTGTGTGTGTAGGTGGGGGAGGGTACTGGGGATTGAGCCCAGGGGTATTCTACCTCTGAGCTATACCCCAGCACTACTTTATTCTTTATTTGAAACAGGGTCTCACTAAGTTGCGGAGGGCCTCACAAGTTGTTAAGGCCATCTGTGAACCTGTGATCCTCCTGTCTCAGCCTCCGAGGTACTGGGGTTACCAGTGTGCGCCAGCACACCCGGCTTAAGCAGAATTTTATTAAATAATTTAGTACCATTTTTGTTGAGGCTTTGAACTTGCTGAGTCAATCAACATTTATCCTGGATCATGAAAGAAATTCTCCTTTTTGTGCCAAGCTATGTGTAATGGCTTTGGCATTTTGCACAGACTATTGGAAATTCCTTGTGACATTAAAAATGAGACATTGAAGTTGTTAATTATTAATATAAACTATTAGTATTGCTACCACTTATAGAATGCTTATAGATGTCCGTTATGGCAAACATTTGCTAAACACTTTATATACATTTAATCATCAAATCAGTCCTGCTAGAAGTACTAGCATGTTTTTTATCTAACTTTTTTTTTTTTTTTTTTGTGAGAATGGGGATTGAACCCAGGGGCATTCAACCTTTGAGCTACACTCCCAGTCCTATTTTTCATTCTTTATTTTGAAGCAGGGTCTCATTGAGTTGTAGAGTGCCTCACAAGTTGCTGAGGCTGGCCATGAACCTGTAATACTCCTGTCTCAGCCTCCCAAGTACTGGGATTACAAGTGTGCACCACCATGCCTGGCTGGCATTCTATCTTTGAGCTACACCCTTAGTCCTTTTTATTTTGTATTTAAAACAGGGTCTTGCTAAGTTGCTGAGGCTGGCCTGGAACCTGCGATCTTCCTCTCTCAGCCTCCTAAGCACTGGGATTACAGGTGGTGCACCACCACACCCTCCTTGGACCTTACTTTTCTCATCTAGAAAGCCAGAGGGTTGCAGTAGATTATCTCTGGGGTCCATTCTGATTGATAGATGAGAATATTTGGGGAGCCAGGTGTGGTGGGGCACACTTGTAACCCTAGTACATGGGAGGCTGAGATAGGTGGATCGCAGCTTTGCAGTCAGCCTCAGCTACCTAGTGAGGCCCCTGCAACTTAGTGAGACCCTGTTTCAAAATAAAGAATAAAAAATAGGGCTGGGGGTGTAGCTCGGAGGTAGAATGCCCCTGGATTCAATCCTCAGTATCTCCCCCCAAAATTGGGGAGAAAGGGTGCTGGGAATGGACTAGTGATCCCTCATGGAGGTATCCATATACCCCAAGCAGCTTCACGGACGTGGTCTTGGTCACTTTCCCCATGTAGGTGGGCAGACATTTTTACTTGCGCTTAATAAATGGGGACTCCCCAAAGCCCAGGAGCAGGGTTGCTTGATGTTCTACAAGTGGTGGCAAAGGCAGGATCAGCAACTTGGGGAGGCTGAGCGTCTGGGCCTGGAGGAAGGCTGAGTGAGTGTCTGAGCCCGGATCAAGGCAGAAACCTAAGACCAAGATTCACTCTGAGGCCAGGCAAAGTGGCACATACCTGCCATCCTAGTACTTGGGAGGCTAAGACAGGAGGATTGCAGGTTCGAAGCCAGCCTCAGCAACTTAATGAGACCCTGTTTCAAAATAAATAAAACAGGCTGGGGGGTGCAACTTAAAGGTAGAATATCCCTGGGTTCAATCCCCAGTAAAACACATGCACACGTACACATTCGCGGGGAAAAAACAATTTACTCTGAGGATTGGGTTAGATGGGTAAATTCCCCCCAAATGGGTGATTAGGTACCAGCAGAGAACTCCAGGGTAAAGAAGGGTCTAAGGCACACTGCGTACTGACCCCATCAATGGATCCTCACAGCACCCCTAGGAGACAGGCGGTCTTCATTTTGCAAATTGGAGGTCAGGTTGTGTCTAAGGTCACCCAGCTAAAATGGAGAGGATTCTGAACTGGAACTTGGTGAATCTGACTCCCAAGCCCCAGGTCTTCCCATTGCTTCTCTACGTGGGAAGGGAGTGAGCAGACAGCGCCACAGCGCACCTCGGTGTTTGGTTGCCAGGACTGGATTGGCGGGTCTCGGGCTGGAGGCGGCGGGATCTGGGACTCCAGGCGCCTCTGGCTGGGCTACAAAGCGTTAAAGAACCTTGGCCCGGCACCCTCCTCCTCCCGCCTCCTCCCCAGCCTCTTCCTGCCCCGCTGTCGCAACACCACCCGCCTCTCCCCCTTCCCCTCCCGCCCCCTCTCATCTCCTCTCCGGCTTTATTTCTCCAGCTTCAGGCTCCAGGTCTGGCCTCCAGGGTTCGGCTTCGAGGTCCTTGGGACCAGGCTGTGATCGCCACCCCTGAGTCTCAGCCCTCGATTCCCCCAACCCGAGGCCCAGGCTGGGACCTCCTGATCAGACCCCAGCAACTCTAGGCGCCACTGCCACCGCTGCCGCTGCCGCCGCCGCCGCAGTCCTGAGCCCCAATGGGGGAGTAAGAGGCCCACAGCCGGCCGGACATGGGCCTCCCCACCGTGCCTGGCCTGCTGCCGCCACTGGTGAGACCTGGGGACCCCGGGGAGAGTGGGCTGGCCCATGAGGAGCCGCCTGGCAGGACTGGGGCCCTTCCCAGGAGGTGACTGAGACTTTCCCACCTTGGCCGGACTCTGATTCCCCCTCAGACCTGTTTGGCCTAACCCCAGCCAGGGACAGATTTGTCTGAGGCAGGAGGCCATGGGGGTCGGAGAAAGGGAGAGTTCAAGGCAGCTCTGGCCCTGACTGCCAAGAAGGTTTGACAGGGCCAGGGGTGTCTGGGAATGTGGGAGAGGGGTAGCAGGCCAAGGGTGGGGCAGATTTGGGGGCGGGGATGAGAGAAGGAGGGCCTTCCTTTCAGAGTTCGGATGATCCCGGTTTCTGCCCCTCCTGGTCAGCGGGATGGCCCAGGAGTGCACTGGCCTGCGTGGTGGGGAAACTGCCAGTGGAATTTGGTGGAACAATCCTGTTAGAGGGCAGGAGTTGGGTGGCCTGTGAAATGGGAAAACTGAGTCCCAGAAGGAGGTGGGCCGGTGGGTAAGCTTGGGGTGCTGCAAGACAGGGGGTACTTGTGGGAAAGTACGACTCCCACAGGGAGTCGTGTGGGAAACTGGGTAGGGATAACCCCGCCGAGCGGAGAGAGTGTCTAGGGCCCTCAGAGGCCCAGACCTTCCACCCCGGACCTTCTTTGCCTTTCTGCCTCTGCCTCAGCTTCCAGACAGGCGGCCTCTGTGGAACTGACCCTCGAGAGCTAGGCTCTCCTCCCCCAGGTCTGAGTCCCTGTGCCTGTCTGTCCTCCGGCCCCCTCCCCACAGGCCTAAACAACAATCCCTTGGTTTCTTATTCCACTGTTCAGTTTGAGGAACTTGGTAACAAGTTGTTTTCGTCACTGGAAAATGTCCCTTTCTCTGGCCACAGCCTTGTTTTAATGGACCTTGGTCTTTCTCCATGTGCTGGAAGCATCCTGCTTAGATACCTGGCCCCGGCTCCCTTGGTCTAGTTGGGTGAACTTTCCTGCCCTTGGGGGCAGTCTCTCCTGGGCCTGGCCGTCCCTGGCTTCTCCTCTGGGTCTTACGCCTTTTCTCTCCAGTCACACCTTCCTTGTCTGTTCAGGTCTCCTGAGCCCCCTTTTCTAGCCCCCCATTTCTAGATCAAGCAGCACTGTCTCTGCCATGGTCTCTCGGTCTCTTGTCATTCTCTCTCCTCCTATGTCCCTAGCCCTACCCCTCTTCCCGCCCCAAGACCCAAGACCCAAGACCACCGTCCAGCTACCCTCCTTGATTCTGCGCTGCCTGTGTGGGTAGATTACCTGGATTCATGTCATAGCTGTGTGAACTTGAGCAGGTTATGTAACCCCTCCAATCTTAGCTGCTTCATCTCTAAAATGGAAGTAATGGTCACTACCGCATGACATTATTGTAAGATGGAATCGGTGCTGGGGTTACAGTTCTGCATGAAATCCCTGCTCTCAAGTTTACCTAGTAAGGGAATAGGGGAATAGATAGCAGATAGAAAGCATTCAACAAATGCTTAGCTTTTTATTTTTTTGTGGTACTAGAGATTGAACTCAGAGGCATTCTACCTTTGAGCTACACCCCCAGTCTGATTTTATTTCTTATTTGGAAACAGGGTCTCACTAGGTTGATGAGAGTTTCACTATTTGCTGAGGCTGTCCTTGAACCTGTGATCCTCCTATCTCAGCCTCCCAAGTACTGGGATTACAGGTGTGTGCCACCATGCCCAGCAACAAATGCTTAGCTTTTGTGCTGCTGTCATGAGTAGTATTGGTAGTAATTATTCAGTAGCTACCTGTGTTCAGAAAATGGAGAGTAAAGGTAACTGAACAGATAAAGGAAAATGCCTGGTCTGGGGGCATAGGTCAGTGGTAGAGCACTTGCATATGGGGGGCCCTGGGTTCCATTCCCACAGTGGCAAAGACTCAAACCAGATCAGAGGAGCATGCCTGGTACTGGGCTGCTGCAGCCCAGGTGGGAATGTGACCATTGGGAATAGAAGCGAGGTGCTGAGGGGGACCCCGGAGGCAGGGAGGTCTGCAGAGGGCTGTCCACGGGCATTTCAGTTTCTCACCATTCGGTGGACAGTGTAGAGCTGGCTGTGTTGACTGTGAGGTGTGAGTGGAGGTGCTGGGGAGATTGGGAACAATGACTACAGGAGGATACAGGAGCAAATAGCAGTCTGGCTCTCCACGAATTTACAATCCAGGAGCCAGGAGAGCTGACAGCAAAAAATGATTTCAGAACAGTTAGAAATCCCGGAGGCTAAGCCGGGTGTGGTGGCGCATGCTTGTAATCTCAGCATTCGGGAGGCTGAGGCCGGAGGATCCGGGTTCATGGCCAGCCTCAGCTACCTAGTGAGGCACTCCGCAACTTAGTGAGACTCGGTTTCAAAATACAGAATAAAAAATAGGGCTGGGGTGTAGCTTGGAGGTAGAACGCCCCTGAGTTCAATCCCCAGTACCGCAAAAAAAAAAAAAAGAAAGAAATCCTGGAGGCTGCCATGGAGGCAGACTGGGAGAGGAGAGATGGAGTCTACTCCTGCTGAGTGGATCTCAGCTTCAGGGAACCCAGGAGCTTCCCCAGAGGACTCGGGTGTTCTTCCTTTGCCCTGGGCTCACGGGGACTGGATTTGACCCATGGAGAGCTCTTGAGAGCAGACACTGTGTTCTCTATCTCAGCATCCCAGCACCTGTGTGAGGCCTGGCACGGAGACTGTTCTTAACTGTTTGTGGACTACATTAAGGGACAAGGGATTGGTTAGACAGGCTGAGGGAGGGAGGTCTGCAGAGGGCTGTCCACGGGCATTTCAGTTTCTCACCATTCGGTGATGAAAAGTGGATTTGGAGCTGACATCTGAAGTCACCGCCTGGAGTGAGGGGCTAGAAAGGAGGGAGGCAGAGGAGTTGGGAGACCAGTTTGGGGGAAAGTAGAGGAACGGAGAGATGGGATTTTGTGTTGTGCGGTGGTCAGACCTGAAGGACCTGGAGCAGAACACTAAGAAATGAAAGTGGAAAGCTGGGCGTGATGGTGCACTCCTGTAATCCCAGAACCTGGGAGCCTGACACAAGGAAGACTGAAGCTTTGAAGACAGTCTTAGCAAGTAATGAGACTCTCATCAACCTAGCAAGACCTTGTTTCTAAATAAGAATAAAATAGGGCTGGGAGTTTAGCTCAGTGGTAGAATTCCCCTGGACTCAATTCCCACTGCCAGAGAGAGAGGAGAGGAGAGGAGAGGAGAGGAGAGGAGAGGAGAGGAGAGGAGAGGAGACTGGAGTAAGGGTGGTAGTGAAAAAGAAAACAGACCCAAGTGGAGGAATTCATTCACTTTTTTTTTTTGCGGTACTGGGGATTGAACTCGGGCATTCTACCTCCGAGCTACACCCCCAGCCCTATTTGTTACTCTTTATTTTGAAACAGGGTCTCACTAAGTTGCAGAGTGCCTCACTAGGTAGCTGAGGCTGGCCACAAACCCGGATCCTCCGGTCTCAGTCTCCCAAAGGCTGGGATTACAAGCGTGCGCCACCACGCCCGGCTCATTCACTCATTCACTGTTCTCCAAGGGCCTATCCTGTGCCCGGACTGTGTTCAGAGTGTGAAATCCCTGATGTGCCCATTCAGGGAAGGAGTGACCTGTGGAAACGATGTTTGAAGTCAGTTCCTGGAGGTGGAGAAGATTCCCATGCCTGCTGTGCAAGTTGAAGCCTGAATGCAGATAGGAAAGAATGCAGTAAGCCTGGCGAGGTGGTGCTGGTCCCAGCTACTTAGGAGGCTGAGCCAGGAGGATTGCTTGAGCCAGGAGTTCAAGGCCAGCCTGGGCAGCACAGTGAGACTTCGGATTGGAGTAGGAAAGAGGAAGACAGCTGCAGTAGTCAATAACCAGGGTTGAGGGAACCGGAGTACATGGAAAGGAGAAATCACAGAGGAAGGACTGGCAGTACTGATCAATAGGACAGCCGCAGGGTGAGGGACAGGGCTGGTGAAGAGATAGTTGTGGCAAAGGTCCCGGCATTGGCACCAAGAATTTGGTGGTGTGATATTTGTCTAGGCGAGATCACAGATGAACTCTGTTTGGGGCATGTTAAGGACTGGGGCCTAGCCAAGTGGAAGCGTGGGTCTAACAGGCTGGAGCAGAGGTTCTCAACTTCTTTCCTGCCTTGGTATTCTCAGGACCTGCTGCATCCACTTGTTAGTGGGTCTCAGAAGGAGAGGAGCCCATGGCAGGATCTTCAGTAGAAAGTAGAAGCACGTGCGCGTGTGTGTGCATGTGTGTGTTGGGGGTGCATAGTTTGAAAACTCTCTATGAAGATAAATTTGTTCCAGTGCGGGAGGAGGCTGGGAGGAAGCCAGCATCTCTTGAAGGCATTACTAGCTTCAGCTGGAATGGAAGATCCATCCATCCATCCATCCATCCATCCATCCATCCATCCATCCATCCATCTATCCATCCATATATATTAACTGTCCTTCCAGTTCTGCAGTTCTGGGTCTTTCCAGGAGGATGAGACAGGGTCTGACCAAAATACTTTCTGACCTCTCATCTCATGGGGCTTGTGGTTTGTTTGGGGAGATCCTATCCATTCTTCTGAAATAACCATCTTATGATAAGAGCCCAAAGTAGATGTGGTCAGTCATGCTATTTAAAGTCACTGGCGCTGAGCACCTAATGAGCTTGGGGAACCATGCGTCATTAGCGGAGGGCCTCACGGGTGGGAGGTGGGATTACGACCGAGCCCTTAGAGGAGACGCTGTCATGAGCTCCCCCCAGTCTTGACTTTACGAATGAACGCATTCTAATCCGTTGACACACCGATGCTGGGGGAGGCAGAGCAAAGTGGGTGCCTGAGACATGGCTGGGTCAGGGTTAGACCACAGAGTCCATCTAGGCTTCTCCACCCCACTTTGCAGCCCCGGCAGCACCGGAAGTCACACGTTAAAGCCTCCCCCAGCGGAAGTTATGCGGGAAGATGGAAGGTGCTGGGCCACCCCCTCAGCTGTCTCTGTGCAGGAACCTCCAGCTTCCTGCCCTTCCTTGACTCCAGGCACTCAGGCTGGGGTCCCGCCCTCAGAGCTCATCATGCAAGTGCTGAGACAGGGCTCCCTGGGCCAGCTGGTGCCAGCAGCTGGGTGTGAGGCGCCTGAGAGCCCTGGCACCTCGGGGTCAGAGAGGCTGACTTGGAGTGCGCTGTGGGTAGTCAGAGCTGTGGGAAATGCACTGGTTCCTTCTCACATCCCTTCCTGCCTGCTCCCTCATTCCTGGAAGCGGGCCTTCGGGGCTCTGCTGGTTTTCTCTACAGCCAGGCTTGGTCAGGAGCTATGGAACCTCAGAACTGGACTTATTTCCTAAGGATTGCCTGGGGACCCCCAGGGAGCCCCCAAACCCAATGCGACTAGCCAGAAACATTCAGGCTGTGGGAAGGCAATGAACCCAGGGCGGCAGGGCAGCCTCGGGTTTGCTCCCTGCGGGAACCAGGGAGTATCAGTCAGGGGCTGGTGTAAGAGCCCAGGGAAAGGGTTTATCAGTCTGGGACTTGATGAACCAGGAGGAGGAATTGGGGCGGGGCCTAGTAAAGGAAGGATGGAAAGGGTGGGAAGGAGCTGAGTGGCCCTCCGGGAGGGGACGCTACTGACCTGATGGGAGGAAGCCAGGGTTCAAGGGAGACTTCCCTTTGGATGAAATGGGGGCGGGGGGAGGGCATTTCCCAGAAATCTGTGGGCCAAGTGGGACAGGGGTGCTTTGCCTGGCTCCTTTAAGGGGGAGGATAGGGGCTCTGCGTGGGATGGGAAGGAGAGATCCATCCATGGAGGAAGGGATCAGATGGGGTCCCACTTGCTGGCCGGACCCTCCTTTCTGCTGACTCATGACCCTTGAGGAGCTGGGGAAGCTGCTAGTTCCCTCTCCTCTCCTCCAGATCCCCTCCCTCTGGCCTGAGTCACTGGGGCGGAGCTGCTGGGAAAAGATTTCCCTTTCCCGGATCTGACTTAACCCCCAAAGTCCTGGAGAGGGAGGGACACGTGCCTGCGGGCATACAAGTGTGGCCTGAGAAAGAATCCTTCTCCACCTCCCTCTAGGGAGGCTCATCCTTCACTAGCCAGAGACCCTTGAAAAGCACCCCCCCCCCAAAAAAAAAGCTGGCCCGGGCCAGAACACTCTCAGCACCTCTTCCTGACTGCCTCTGCCTGGTGGCTTTGCTCCAAGCCCCCTAAGTGGCCTTTGAAGTACCAGTAACCTCAGGTGCCTTCAGGGAAAGGAACCACACTTTCAGAACTGGGAAGTTCTTCCCAAACCAACCTTTCCTGTTGCCCCGAGGCCCCCTGCCCTCCGAGTGGGGCTGCTGCTGTGTTTCTGCCTGTGGCTTTCCAAGTTTGTGGCTGAAGCTTAAGCTTCCGGATCTGTGCGGTGGTGGCAGCAGCAGCGGCAGCAGCAGCAACTTGGATGGCAGCTGGGAGCCGATGGCAGGGTGCAACTTGAATGTCTGCTGTAGCTGGAGCCCTCGAGGTTGCAGGGGCTGCAGGGAGCCGTGGAGACTGGGTGGCTGTGGGCTGCTGGCCTGCTTCTCCTGGGCTGGGGTTTCTGCCATCTAAACAGTCTGTTGCTCCCCAGTGTTTAGCACAATGTGAGGACATCCTCTGACTTTACATAAAGGGGCTCATAGCAGAGGAAAAAAAAAAAAAGAATTGAAGCTCAGGGAAAAGTGAAAATTAAGCTGGGAAAGATCAAAGAGTGAAGTTCTGAGTTGGAGCTGAAAGTAAAGACATTTATTTAGCTGTTGTGGGCCTGACCCGTCGGTATAAAGCTTTCCAGGATGCCCCACTGGGCAAAGGGCCGCTGCCTGGCACATCCTCAGCCTCCAGCCAGCTCTAATTTCGTGTGACCCTTGTGCCTTTGCCCACTCCTGTTGCCCCACAACTTTCTCACCGCCTGCCTGACCCCGGAAGTTTCCCTTTGACTCCCCGCCCCCTTTGTCCCTGTCAACCTGTGGTGTGTGTGTAAATTTAGCAGTGGACAGTGATGGGGCATGGAGTGTGAGGGCAAGGAAGTGAGTGGGGTTTGATACAAATGTATAAAGAAATTCTTGAGCTGTGGGTGTGATGGCCCACGCCTGTCATCCTAGTACTTGGGAGGCTGAGACAGGAGGATTGCAGGTTCAAGGACAACCTCGGCCACATAACGAGACTCAGTAACCTAGCGAGACCTTGTTTCAAAAACAAAAAATGAAGCTGGGCATGGTGGCGCATGCTTGTAATCCCAGCATTTGGGAGGCTGAGACTGGAGGATCCGAGTTCGCGGCCAGCCTCAGCTACCTAGTGAGGTCCTCTGCAACTTAGTGAGACCCTGTTTCAAAATAAAGAATAAAAAATAGGGCTGGGGGTATAGCTCAGAAGTAGAATGCCCCTGAGTTCAATCCCCAGTACCACACACACACACACACACACACACACACACAAAAAAAAAAAAAAAGGAAGAAAGAAAAGAGGGCTTGGGGTGTAGCTTGGAGGTAGAATTCTCCTGGGTTTAATCTCCAGTAATACACACACACACACACACACACACACACACACACACACACACACACACACTAGCACACAGGACAACTAGAGAACAATTAGACACTTGGTTGCTCAGTGCCAACTGTGGAGGGTAGATGGTTGCCAGAGGAGGGACATGAGCTGGAGAGATTTTAGCTTGGCTGCCACTAAGCTCCTACCCGTCTCTCCTGACAGTGCCCCTACCCCCTCTCTGATTCTTCTCCAGGTGTTTCTGGCTCTGCTGGTGGGGATACACTCTTCAGGGGTCATTGGATTTTTCCCTTCCCTTGGGGACCGGGAGAAGAGGGATAGTCCATGTCCCCATGGAAAATACAGCCACCCTCAAAATAGTTCCATCTGCTGTACCAAGTGCCACAAAGGTAGGAGAAAGCTGTAACAGCGAGTCCCCTCAGTGGTGGGTGGGGCCTTGAGTCCAGATGTTCCAGAACCTGGGTCCCCCACCCCCCACCGAGGCCCCTAACTTTGCTGCCTCTCCTGGGCTGGGATTTTCTCTATCCTTTCCTTCCCTAGAGACTTTGGCGAAATGGCGCAGGCTGAGCTCCCTGGCGTGGGGCTCCTTGCTTGAGCTCTTAGCCGCAGCCTAACCCTGATACCCCATCACAGGAACCTACTTGTACAATGACTGTCTGGGCCCGGGGCTGGACACGGACTGCAGGGAGTGTGGAGCGGGCACTTTTACTGCGTCTGAGAACAGTGCCACACAGTGCTTCAGCTGTTCTGTGTGTCGAGAAGGTGCGTCTCGGGCGAGGGCAAGGGCTCCAACGAGCACGTACAAGGTCCGGAGTCTTGTGGGGTGGAGGAGGGCTAGGAGTTATACGAGGCGTGCAGATCGGTGCTGGCGGGTGTGGGCAGGAATGAATGTGACCACATGGGCTTCTGTGCATGGGTGTGAGTGTGTTACAGAGACAGACACATATGGTGGAGGCGGGTGTCAAGAAGGCGTGCAGGGAAAAGCCTAGTTAATACAGAAAAGCGATGCAGGACTCATGCCCTGTTTCCTCTCCCCTCACCAGAACTGTTGCAGGTGGAGATTTCTTCTTGCACCGTGGACCGGGACACTGTGTGTGGCTGTAGGGAGAACCAGTTCCGGCATTATCTCAGTGAAAAAATTTTCGAGTGCCAGAACTGTAGCTCCTGCCTCAATGGCACCGTGACTCTCCCCTGTGAGTGGCTGTCCCCGTGAGCACAGCTTGCTTCTCCCACCCTGGGCTCGGCCCATCTCCCAGGAGGAAGGTCTTCTTTCTGCACTCCTTCACTCTGGCTCTGTGAGGAGTTCGATCCTTCCCACTACCGCTGTCGTGGGTCTGGGGACCAGCTCCTTTCTGGCCTTCCCCACCCTGCCCCTCCTCCATCTTCTGGTCCCTGGGGTGCAGGGAGCACCTCCCTTAGTTGTGCTGTGCTTCTCCCCACAGGCCAGGAGAGACAGAACACCGTGTGTACCTGCCATTCAGGGTTCTTCCTAAGAAAAAACGTGTGTGTCTCCTGCAGTGAGTGAGTATCTGACAGCTCTGGGTGCTGGATGGGGGGCCGTGTTTGGGCTGAGAGCCCCTATCGGGGCAAGGGCGACACCCAGAATGCTCATTCTCTTACTGGCCAGCTGAGTGGGAGACACTTCATCAAGACACCAGAGTCCTTTCCCTTTCCCCACAATGTAGTTCTCAAATCTTAAGCCTTTGAAGGTGGAAGCCTATCTTCCCAGGACTTGCAATCCTTCCAACTCAAGTTTTCAGACTCTTGGGCAACAGGGTTTACCATTATCCATTGATTCTAGAATATATTCTTTCACATCTCTGAAATCTGACTGCATCTTACTACAATTGCTAAGGTGTTGTGGTTTCATTGGTGTGTGTGCTCTGTGCATTTTAGGTTCTATGCAATATAGTATTTCCTGCAGAGAGAAAGACAGAGAGAGAGAGAGGTAGAGGGAGGGAGGAAGAGGCCAGCGTCCCAATATCTCATTCAAGAGCCCCCCCCCCCCCCGACCTAACTTCCTCTCACTAGGCTCCACTTCCTAACCGCTCCACCACCTCCCAACAGCACCACAGCCTTTAACACATGAGCCTCTGGGGTGCAAGTTAGGGTGCCACAATCCCATCAGCAAAACAATGACAAGGTAACAATTCATTAACAGCTACCATTTATCAAGTGCTTACTTTGTCTAGCATAATTATCCTAATTCTCCATCCTGAGAGGTGGGTATGATCCCTATTGGACTGATGAGGGCACCGAGGCTTAGTGATGAAATGGCTGTGGCTGGTGTCATACTGCTAGCCAACAAATGGTCTGGAATTCATGCCCTGACCTTGACGTGTGTGTGTGTGTGTGTGTGTGTGTGTGTGTGTGTGTGTGTGAAGATGCTGGGGATGGAACCTAGGGCTGTGTGCATGGTAGGCAAGTGCTCTCTGCCTCTGAGCTATATCCCCAGACCTGGGACCTTGACCACTTTTAACTTTTTCTCAACATGGCCTTTCCCAAACCCATTCTAGTTCTAAAATTCAATGGTTCTGTGCACTGTGTTTTAATTTTCTGCATCAGTTCTTATAATACATTATATTATATTATACATTATACTATATATATATATTATATATTATATATTATACTAAATACATTATATTAGTCAGGTGTGTGGCACATGCCTGTAATCTCAGTTCTTGAGAAGCTGAGAAAGGAGGATTGCAGGTTTGAGGACAGTCTCAGCAACTTAGTAAGACCCTGTTTAGCGGGGCATGGTGGAACACACCTGTAATGCCAGTACTTGAGAGGCTGAGCGTGGAGGATTGCAGGTTTGAGCCTCAGCAAGTAGCGAGACTCTCATCAACCTAGTGAGATCCTGTTTCAAAAAAAAAAAAAAAACAGGGCTGGGGGTGTAGCTTGGAGGAAGAATGCCACTGAGTTCAGTCCCCGGTACCATGCTAAATAAATAAATAAATAGGCTGAGGATGTAGTTCAGAGGTAGAATGCCTGCTCCTGGGTTCAATCCCTTAAAAGAAAGAAAGAAAAAAATCTATTATATTGAGATAGCAAAAAAATATTTGTAAAGCAAAGCATTTCCAACAATATCTGTGCGTGTTTTCTTTCTGTGTTCCTCTAATGGTAGGGCCTGTAATCATTTCTTTTAGCTGTAAGAATACCCCGGACTGCGAAAAGTGGTGCCCCCAACCCCCACTTGAACCTATACAGAAGCCTCCGGACTCAGGTGAGGAGAAATGATGCTGTGTCCATGTTCACCTGGCCTCTCCCTAACCCCTGTGCCCCGCCATCCGCCCCTGCTGCTCCTCCCCTCTGACCATGCTCTGCTCCGTCTCCAGGCACCGAGGTCCTGCTGCCCCTGGTGATCTTCTTTGGTCTTTGCCTTCTATCCTTTCTCTTCATCGGCTTAATGTGCCGCTACCCCAGGTGGAAGCCAAAGCTCTACTCCATCGGTGAGCAGGGACTTTGGGAGGAGAGACTGCTGGTGGGGATGCGGGAGGTTGGGGGATGCGGGAGGAGGTTGGGGGGGGGGGAGAAGGAAGGAGATTGAGGAGGGTCCCCTTAGTTTGCTGCTGAGGACGCTGGGCAGGGGATGGCTCTGGATGGCAGGTGAGAGGTCGTGCTGCCTCAGTAGTTCTCTTGTCCCTGGGGCCACATAGACTCTGAGGCATGTCACCACAAATCCCCATGATCAGCCCCCAGTCACAGGGCGCCAGGGTTGAGAGGGGAAGTGAAATTTATGACGCTTTGCTTCTTCTTCTTCTTCTTCTTTTTTTTTTTTTTCTCCCGCCTCAGTTTGTGGGAAATCGACACCTGTAAAAGAGGTGAGGAGGAAACAGAGATCTACCCTCAAACTTCCCGGATTGTTCCTAACAATCTCATAATACCCAGTTACCCTCCACTCCTGGGTCTCCCTGAATCCATCCCCAACTCCCGTCCAGAATGAAGAGGGCTGGGGCCCTTCCTCCCCATCCACTAACGCAGTGCCTTCTCTCTTTCAGGGGGACCCTGAAGGAATTACTACTAAGTCCCTAGTCCCAACCCCAAGCTTTAGTCCCACCCTCCCCTCCAGCCCTCCCCTCTCCTTCAGCCCCACCGTCACCCCCAGTGACTGGCCCAACTTCGGGGTGGGGTCAACTCTCAGGGAGGTGACCTCAACCCACCAGGGGGCTGACCCCATCCTCACCACGCCCCTCACCGCCACGCCCACCCCGGCCTCCGCTCAAAAGTGGGGGGACAGCGCCCACTTACAGCGCCCAGACGGTGAGTTCTGAGGGAGCAGAGCTGGGTGGAGGGCTCGCTGGGAGGGCGGCCCCTGGAGGTTCACTGCTCTTGTCCCCCGCCGCAGACCCCGCGACGCTCTATGCGGTGGTGGACCTGGTGCCCCCGTTGCGCTGTAAGGAGTTGGTGCGCCGCCTGGGGCTGGGCGAACACGAGATCGAGCGGCTGGAGCTGCAGAACGGGCGCTGCCTGCGAGAGGCGCACTACAGCATGCTGGCGGCCTGGCGGCAGCGCACACCACGACGCGAGGCCACGCTGGACCTGCTGCGCCCGGTCCTCCGCGACATGGAACTGCGCGGCTGCCTGGACGACCTCGAGGAGGCGCTGCGAGGCCCCGCCTCCCTCCAGCCCACGCCCCACCTTCCCCGATGAAGCCACGCCCCCGGGGAGGGGCCTGCGCTACGGACTGCCGCTTCCAGCTCCCGCCGCTCGCAAGGGACCGTCCTGCAAGATGCTCTCCGGACTCCTTTTTTTCTGGAGAGGAGGATCTTGGAGGGACCAGCGTGACTTGGCAGCCACTTGGTGCTACTCCCTCGGTGTACATAGCTTGCCCCAGCTGCCTGAGCACTGCCAGAGAACCCTTGGGGTGTGAGGGGCGGTGTGGCGCGCAGGCGCAGTTCGCTGGTGGCTGGCCGCTGGCTGAGTGTGTCCCGAGCCCCTGCAGGTGGTTGCGGGGATGGGACACTGCTTCACATCCGTTTTGGGTGTGGAGGGCCCAGCAAGGCTGCTCAGGGGCCTTGCTTGGCCTCTGATCCCCTCCCCCTTCCTCCCCCCCTTTTTTTTTAACAGTAGATAAGCAATCTTTGTATCAATTCTATTACACTAATGGAAATTCTGCCCAGTCTGTCTGGGCAAGCCTATAGTAAGCTGAATTGCCCCAAAGCAGGGGCAAGCCCCAATGGGGCCTCCAGCTGGAGCCATAGACTTTTGTAAATACACTAAAACTGAAATTAAACCTCTGCTCCTGGAGGGAGTGGTGTGTGGGTGTGAGAGGTGGAACAAAGACCCGGTATCTTGAGGGGTGGGATGGGAAAAGAGCTACTGGGGGCAGACAGCCGGTCACCACCTTGCCGGCTGACAGAGGAGCGGGCTGTGCTCCTCCCAACCGCCCCCACCCCTTCTCTTTCTTCTCACCCTCATCTGGCATAGACCAAACAGTAATTTTTATTCACAATTTTATGTTGGGGCTCAGGGGTGTCTATGATACATAAATGTACACTTCTTGACCCCAAGGTCCTCAGAGCAGGAGGCAGGATCAGGCTTCTTAGTGGGAAGTGTGGTCCTTGAGGTAGAGTCCAGGGATGGGGTGGTGACCAGCACCTTTGGGGAGACAGCGCTTCTGGGAGAAAGGCCCAAGGTCTTCAGTGTTCTCTCACACTTCTCTGAAAAGGAAAGAAGTAGATGTTAAGGTCAGTGACAAGCCAGGTGTGGTGGTGCATGCTCGTAATCCCAGTAATTGGGAGGCTAAGACAGGAGGACCGCAGGTTCAAGGAACAGCCTCAGCAAGCAGTGAGACTCATGAACCTAGTGAGACCCTGTTTCAAAATTATATATATATAAAAGGCTAGGAGGGGAGCTCAGAGGTAGAGTCCCTGAGCTCAATCCCCAGTATCACTAAAATAAAATAAAATATAAAAAATAAAAAGGGCTGGGGGGTGCAGCTCAGAGGGAGAATGCTCCTGGGTTAATCTTTAGTACAAAAAAAAAAAAAAAAAAAGAAGAAGAAAGAAAGGAAGGTCACAGGAGAGTGAGAGTCAGGCATAGGGGAGAGAGAGCCTGGGGGAGAAGGAGCCCTCCTCCTTCCCCTCTCAACCTCCTTTTGGTCCTTACGAGGTTGTCATAGGGGTGTCCAGCTGGATGATGTGGGGACCCCTCATCCTCTGCAGCTGTGCCCGAGTCAGCTTGCGAGGCCTGCCGTCCACGGTGCCTGCGGCTCCCTCGATCCTTTGGCTGGCCAGGTCCTCCCGGATCTCCCTGAGCATGTCCTCAGTCTGGAGCGGGCGGGGGCAGGGGGTCCCCTCATCTTCCTCTGAGGACTCCCAGGGGCTTTCGCCAGCAGAGTCCACGTGGGTCGGGGAGGCGGGGAGCTGGCTCCGGAGTCGGGCCCTGTGTAGGGTTTCCACCACCACGTTCCTTCCCACTGGAGTCTCATCTTCCTCCTCAGACCAGGTGGGCGGCTCTCCCCTGGGGAGACTGCCTCCTCTCTGGATCCCTTCTGGCAGTTCAGGGGCGCTACGGCGTTGGGGAGCCTGGGGGTCAGGAGGCTGGGGGCGCAAAGAGACATCTCGGAGGTCCAGGGTGGAGAAGGTGAGGCGAGGGTCCCGCCGGAGAGCCTTGGGGCGTAGACGACTCAGTGGGGAGCGGGATCCCTTGGGGGAGCTTGGGATCAAAGTGCCATAGCCAGGGTCAGAGGCATCGTCTGGTACACAGGGACCCTCTTCATCCGTATCTTCAGTCACCACCAGGTGGGGGACGATGGTGGTGAACTCAGGAGTCCTGCCATTAATAGCGAATGGTTAGAGTCGGGTCAGGTCCAAGCCTAGGGAGTCCCCCTAGATCTATCACTCATCCAGAAATGGCTTCTCCTCCAAACTTGCTCCCTTGGCCCCCTTACGTGGTTCTGCGATTGCTTTTCTCACCTCGCTGGCTAGGCTGTGAGCTCTAAAGAGCTTCTGCTGCCTCTAAGGCATTTTATCCACAGCGCCTGGTCTGGGGCCTTGTACTGAGCAGGTGGTCAGGGATTTGCTGAGTGGGTCCTCAGCTGAGGGATAACTCAGGCCATCCTCCCCTCCCCTGCCCTCGTGGGGGGTCTTCTTTTCTCCATCAGCCTGTTGCTGAACATCTGTGTTATCCTGGGTGAACCTCTTACACGCTCTCCACTCGAAGCCCGCTCCTCACACAGGGGAACTCCTGTGCGTGTTTGTTTCTGTCACACGTGCCCACCCTACCCGTGTTCTTCGATCTCTGCCACGTCTCAGTCGTCTGGGCTCCTCCTGCCCTCCCTTGCCTGTGGCCCCTAACGTTGGCGGCACGCGTGGGTCTTACCTCCCCTCTGCACTGCTCTGAGAGCCCTCCAGGGAAGGCGTGGAGGGCCTGGCGCTGGGGGCCTCCCTCTCTTGGTCCCGGTAGAGGGCCAGGAGCTCCAGCTTCTGCTGGATGTACTCGGCTGACTTCAGCTTCTGCAGAGCTGCCTGGTGGAGGGGGGGAGAGGGAGAGCCTTTCCTTATGAAGAGTTCTCATTTATTGAGCACTTGCTCATGCTGGGCACAGTGCTGTGTGATTTTCATACATTATCTTGTTTAACCTCATGATGCCCCTACTGGGGCAGTGTTCACTTTACTAGCAAGAAATGGGTGCTGGAGGGTTAAGTAACCGCAGAGGGGTAGTTCTTACAGTAAGGAAGCAGGGCGATGCCAGGATTTGGTGGTACCAATCTCTCTAGGTGATGCCGGGGAGGAGTGGGATGAACCTGTCCCCCTCTCCCCACGTCACATGCCCCTTGGTGTGTCCTCAGGTGTGCCCCTCCTTCAGGAAGCCCTCCCCGGCTGCACTACTGGTGGTGGTTCAAGTGCTCTGAACTGAACTGGCCCTCAGGCTGCCCCTTTGGGATCATCCTTCTGCCACCATCTGGGCCTCTTCCCTGATGCTGGGAGAAGCAAGAGGGCAGAGGCTGGGGAGGGACAGGCTTGGTCCTAGGCTGAGGACTCTGCCATCTTTCAGAGGCGTGAAAGCAATACTATCTCTGGAAGGATAAGAACAAGACGTGTTATATTGTCTCTCTTCCTTAGTGTTTTCGTACAGGTGCATCACCACCATGTGCACAGGGTCATCTGCTGCACATCATTGCTCTGCAGGGTGGAAAGCATGCGTAGCAGCCCATTTTATGGACGAGAAAGCTGAACTTAAGTGACTTTCCCAAGCTTGCACAGGTAGAGAGAAGCAGCGGTGGCCAGGGCTGTTCTCTTTCAATCCCAGCTTAGTAGCTGCATGGATTTTCAAAGGCAGCCTAGAAGGGCAAAGAGTTGCTGTAGGATGCTAGTTTTGGGGGGAGGCAGCAGAACCCCAAGAGAGGCTGTAGGTGGTGGCTTGACAAGAGGGGGTCCTGGAGATTGCCGTGGGCAGCACTGAGGTCAGTACTCGCTTGGATGGCCATGTTGTTGTTACAATATTGAAGTACTTCCTCTGGGCTGGTAAAGAAATGGGCGCCTCCCACCTCCCTTCCCCACACAACTAGAATAACAACATCTGGCACAGCAGGGGACCTCAAGTGCCACATCTTCACCCTCCATGTCTGCACAATGCTCCTTTCTGATTCCCATATATATATATATGTATATATATGTATATATCCAATATATATACACACATATATATATATATATATACCATATATATATATATATGGTGGTGCATTCCTATAAAACATATATTTATAGAGCCGGGCGTGGTGGCGCACGCTTGTAATCTCAGCATTCAGGAGGCTGAGACCGGAGGATCCGGGTTTGAGGCCAGCCTCAGCTACCTAGTGAGGCACTCCACAACTTAGTGAGACCCGGTTTCAAAATAAAGAATAAAAAATAGGGCTGAGCCGGGCGTGGTGGCGCACGCTTGTAATCCCAGCATTCGGGAGGCTGAGACCGGAGGATCCGGGTTCGCGGCCAGCCTCAGCTACCTAGTGAGGCACTCCGCAACTTAGTGAGACTCGGTTTCA